>JALGBA010003868.1:100000-243407 GCA_023970755.1 Azemiops feae | reverse complement strand
TATCTATCTATCTATCTATCTATCTATCTATCTATCTATCTATCTATCTATCTATCTATCTATCTATGTCTCCATCCATCCATCCATCCATCCATCCATCCATCCATCCATCCATCCATCCATCCACCCACCCATCCGTCTGTCCGTCCGTCCATCCATCTATCTATCTATCTATCTATCATCTATCTATCTATCTATCATCTATCTATCTATCTATCTATCTATCTATCTATCTATCTATCTATCTATCTATCTATCTATCTATCTATCTATCTATCTATCTATCTATCTATCTATCTATCTATCTATCTATCTATTTATCTATCTATCATATATCTAAAATCCATCTAATCTATCTATTTGAAGATACAGGCCATACCAGAAGAGGCCACCTCATGTAGCTCCAATAAATAGGATTTATCTTGTTGTCATGTGGCTGAATCCAGCCTTGGTCATGCCACCAAGAAGAGTCAACATAACAACCACACTCCTCCCCCACTGTTTTGATGAAAGTCACACAAAAAGCCAATGTGATAGGGGGCACTTGACAGTTGCCGGGATTGATCAGCCAGTTATTTACAGCCCATTTCTGGCATGTCCAGCTGTGCTTTTGATATGGATCCGGGGAAAATAAACTACAAGGGGAGTTGCAACCTGGCCTTCAGAAGGCCCATGGAACTGTATTAAGCTCCTGGTTATTGTATTTCTCTTTTATAAAATGCAAAGAAGCTGAATCACACTTCTGCAGATTTTAGAGAGCATGGCTGGACTCTTCATTCCACCTAGCAATCCATCGTATTTTTGTTTAGTTGTGGCTTAGCATTTGCCTCACCTAGCCATTAATGCTTTAAAAGCTATGGTTCCTGACTTTTCATGTTAGTTGAACCCAAATAAAGCATGGCATCCCATGTATGTTTAAAGGATTGGGGTTTTAATCATCCCAGTGGCAACTACTATTTTGACACTGATGACACATCCCCTGTTGTTCTGAGGGGGGAAATGTTTAATGTTTTGTTTACTGTTTTTATTGTTTTTAATTTTTTTTAAATATTAATACATGTTTTGAAGTGTAAGCTGCCCAGACTTACTTACTGAGACGGGTGGCTATAGAAATCAAACCAGCGAATGAAGGAATGAATAAATAAAATTGGAGACGAGAATGTTCTGATGAGTTCCCCTCTCCTAGGGAGCTGAGGGTTTTCTTCATCAAGTTGATAGCTTTCTCTAGGATCCAGTTCGAGTGCTGTGCCCAGCTCCCTTCATCTTCGCTTGTGTGCAGGGATCTCTCCATCTCCTGCTTCCATCCTGGTTGGTTGGCCCCCCGTCTCAGGGTCACCTTGCTTGATTTCTTTTCCCACTCGCCTTTCTTTCCAACGCCCATTGACCACCGAGGCTTGTGGTTACGCGTCTCCACCTCCTCTTCTCCTGAGGAATCTGACCCTTCAGATCCGGATATTTGGCAGGTTTCCAGTTGGGGCAACGGCTCCCTCTCTGGGGGGCTTTCCCCCTTCCCTGCTTCGTCGTTTGACATGGTAATTTTTGCAAAGTCCCCCGGCAAGGTTCTTCCTTCCAGGTTGACTAATTTTGCAGATCCTGTCTAATGTAAGGACCCCCCTCAATTTACATCTTAAGAAGACAGAACTCTTGGAACAAGTTTTCCAACAGGAATCTTTATTAAGAAAAACTGACTGAAGGTGTGCTAGACAGGATCTGGGGAACCCCCCTGATCATTCAATGTTTTAAAGCGTTCCCAAGCAGTCCCACCCCACATTCCTTCCGGTCAATCCAAATTGGCAGATGGCTGGGTGTTAAATCCATCGGATCCCAAACGTTGCAATCTTCCCCCCTTTTTCCTTGCTGCCGGTAATAGGAGGCTTCATAGGGAGTGAGATCAAAGGCTGATGGCCGCATTGTTATTGTTAGTACTCCAGAGAGGGAATCCACAGAGGATGTTTATTTGTAGATGATAGAAGGAATGCCAGTCATAAACACCCGTGTTTACTCCCCCCCCCTTCGTAGTATGACAGAATCCAAAGAGAGTAAGAATTGGGTTTTCCCAGAGTAGATTAGTTAGAAATAAAATATAATTGGATTAATAAATTAATATTTATTTATTTATTAATTTATTAATAAATTAATAAACGCCCACGGTCAGTGAGGCAGCCCACAGGGATGTCAATGAGGTTCCAGGAAAATCCACGATACTGTGATAAATTACAGCGATCGCTCCTAATAAAGTATGCTTCAGAAAGTCCTGATTCTGACCTGGACACCTTTCACCCCCTGCCAAAATGGGACCCTCAGCAGACTCTCCAGAGGTTCTCGCAGGTCCATCAATGAAGTGGATGCATGGTAGATATTATCGTGCAGTACAGAGCAAAGTGGTCTCTGATTTACAACCACAACTGAGCCCAACATTTCTGTTTCTAAGCGAGACAGTTGTTCGGTGAGTTTTGCCCCATTTTGCGACCTTTCTTACCACAGTTGTTAAGTGAATCACTGCAGCGGTTAAGTTAGTAACACGGTTGTTAAGTGAATCTGGCTTCCCCCGTGGACTTTGTCAGAAAGTCACAAAAGGCGATCCCATGGACCCAAGACACTGCGACCATCGTGAATATCTGTCAGTTGCCAAGAGGCCGGATTTTGATCAGGGATGCTGCAATGGTGGTTAAAGTGTGAAAAGTGGTCACAAGCCATTGTAAACTTCAAACAGTCCCTGACTGAAAGGTTGTAAGACAAGCAAAGATGCACGTGCAATTTCTGGAAATTTGAATAAGGTGGACGAGATGGATAATTCCATTCTTTTGCTTGGTTCCCACATGACCTGGGCATCTTGAGCTGGTCAAGCCAGGCAATCCAAACTCTTGTGATGATAATCTGAGGAAGGAGAATGAGTACCTCATTTCGGGGATTTTTGGGAGCAAAACGGGAAAATGGGGACAAACACACTGGGCAAAAGGCCATGAGAATCCTCCCGAGTCAGTTTCTCATAGCTATTTATAGGGATTCCTCCTCTAAATATAACACTCTGGCTCACCCACAACATCTCGATTTTGTTACGGTTTGGATATAAAGACATATTCATAATAAAAATCATATGTTGTTTTTCCCAAATGACTCAAGTTACACAAAGAAAGGACTACTGTTGTTGAATGTGCTGTTGTCTCATTCCCATGATTCCAGAACAACAAGCCTCTGGGTGGGGCAGATGTTTTGAGCTTGCGTTTTCTGGATTGATGGAGAGGTCACCACAGTGAAAACAGGACAGCCAATTCATCTGAACTGAAGCAACACAAAACATACAGTAGAATCACAGGGCTGGAAGGGAGCTTGGGAGTCTGCTAGTCCAGCCCTCGACTCAAGGCAGGAGACCTTATTTCATCCCAGACAAATGGCTGTCCAATTTTTGAAAGCCTCCAGTGATGGAGCACCCACAACACGTCCAATTGTTCTTACTGTCAGGAAATTTCTCCTCAGTCTTAGATTCGGTTTCTCTTTAACAAGCTTCCGCCCATTATTTCTTGTCTTGTCCTCTGGGGTCCTGAACAATCTTGGTTGCCACTCACTAATGTTTTTGCCTGGTTTGACAGCATCTCCTAATAACCATGGTTTCACTTGTTTGTGGGAATGGACCAAAGAGCGCAGAGAAACTCAGGAGGTTTCCGGTGTTTTCCAAATGGAAGTTCTGCACTAGAGTTGCTGCAGCACTGATAAATTCCTGTCGGAGGACCCGTTCAATTGCCCAGCTCTCCATTAAAGCTGGTTCCTTGAAAATGCCAAATGCCCACAAATCTTCTTCAGGTTAATCCTTAATACTCACAAAGAGGACCTGTAGCAATCAAAGACGGTTGCTGTATGGATGCTCAGTTTAAGGTACCACCCAGCCCTCTTCCAGGGCACTCCACTCCATCCTGCCTCCATGTCGGTTTGCGATGCTACGTGGGAATGGCCCATGGGAGACAGAATGGAGAACCACAGACTGCACAACTGGCTTGTAAAGGTATCTCAGCCCACAGAAGGAGGTGTGGGAAGCATTTCAGAAGAGACTCTCCCTAGTTGTCCAGAGAGTAAAAGGAAAGCAAAGGATAAATACTTTCAGTCTTGCAAGACTCTGTTCCTTACAGTAGAATTAGTACTCATGATAGTATTTTCCTCTTTTTCTTTTTTCTTTTTTCTTTTTTCTTTCTTTCTTTCTTCCTTCCTTCCTTTCCTTCCTTCCTTCCTTTCTTTTTCTTCCTTCCTTCCTTTCTTCCTTCCTTTCATTTCCTTTCCTTTTCCTTTTCCTTTCTTTCTTTCCTTCCCCTTTCCTTCCTTCCTTCCTTCCTTCCTTCTTTCTTTCTTTCTTTCCTTCCTTCCTTCCTTCCTTCCTTTCCCTTCCTTTCCCTTCCTTTCCTTCCTTCCTTCCTTCCTTCCTTCCTTCCTTCCTTCCTTCCTTCCTTCCTTCCTTCCTTCCTTTTTCTTTCTTTCTTTCTTTCTTTCTTTCTTTCTTCTTTCTCTCTTTTTCTTTCTTCCACCTTCATTATTTTTATAAACAACTCCAGGCAAACAGGTCCAGGCAGACCTCCTATCCCCCCCCCCCACAACAACCCTGTGAGGTGGGTTGAGCTGAGACAGAGGGACTGGCCCAAAATCACCCAGCCGGCTCTCATGCCTAAGGCAGAACTAGAACTCACCGTCTCCTGCTTTCCAGCCTGGTACCTAACCACTAGACCAGTCGGAACATCTGGCTGATTGCGCAACGAATCATAACAATAACAATAGCAATGATTTTAAAAAGCATGTGGGTGAATGGATGTATGCCAAGAATTTTGATTGTAAGTACTATACAGTATATGTACACACCACATTTCTTTTCTCTTTCTGTTTCTAAATCAGCTAGCATTCGGCCACTGCTGAGCATGATGTCTTACAATGGGCCCCCGACACTCTTTATCCCAATTTTTTCTTTCTTTCTTTCTACTTTGAACTTACCACCTTCCCTCTCTTATGTGTGGGTGTTGACATTCTGGTTACCCACGGATCAGGACTCAAAAACCTGATTTGGATGACAGCGTACACTTCAGGAGCTGAAATAATGTCATACCAGATCTGTCATTTTATGTTTTCCAGCAGTTCCAATTAGGTTTGGAAAGAGCTGATGTCTAGGCAGCCTTTTGTCATTGATACGGTCTGGGCTGTGTGTGCATGTCATTTATTTCAGTCTTCCGAGAGCAGCACGTGATACAGGCTAGAGGACCCTAGAGTTAGCTGCAGCCTTAGCAGTTGTGACATTTTTGATTCTTTATTTAATAGAACGACCAAAATGTTGCAAAAGGAAGAGAAAAACACAAAAATGATAGAGAGACAAACAGACAGACAGCTAGATGACGCAGATATAGACACAGATGTAGATATAATTCATAGCATTGAGATCCTGTGGGACTTCCAGATTCAGATGGATATATACTGTAGCTCAATGTGAATTATTGCAAAAGTAATAACAAAAATCCCCGTGGGTGGATTGCAAAAGGCAGCTTCACTCAGGACAGATTTCATCCTGTGACATCAATATCTGCCTATCCCAGGTACTTGGGGAGAATAGAATAGAATAGAATAGAATAGAATAGAATAGAATAGAATAGAATAGAATAGAATAGAATAGAATAGAATAGAATAGAATAGAATAGAATAGAATAGAATAGAATAGAATAGAATAGAATAGAATAGAATAGAATATATGGACTAGACTAGACTAGACTAGACTAGACTAGACTAGACTAGACGACTAGACTAGACTAGACTAGACTAGACTAGACTAGACTAGACTAGACTAGAATAGAATAGAATAGAATAGAATAGAATAGAATAGAATAGAATAGAATAGAATAGAATAGAATGAATAGAACTAGAATAGAATAGAATAGAATAGAATATATGACTGGACTACGACTAGACTAGATAGACTAGACTGACTAGGACTAGACAGAATAGATAGACTAGACTAGACTAGCTGACTAGACTAGAATAGGAATAGAAAGAATAGAATGAATAGAATAGAATTAGAATAGAATAGAATAGAATAGAATAGAATAGAATAGAATATATGGACTAGACTAGACTAGACTAGACTAGACTAGACTAGACTAGACGACTAGACTAGACTAGACTAGACTAGACTAGACTAGACTAGACTAGACTAGAATAGAATAGAATAGAATAGAATAGAATAGAATAGAATAGAATAGAATATATGGACTGGACTAGACTAGACTAGACTAGACTAGACTAGACTAGACTAGACTAGACTAGACTAGACTAGACTAGAATAGAATAGAATAGAATAGAATAGAATAGAATAGAATAGAATAGAATAGAATAGAATATATGGACTGGACTAGACTAGACTGGACTGGACTGGACTGGACTGGAATGGAATGGAATGGAATGGAATGGAATGGAATAGAATAGAATAGAATAGAATAGAATAGAATAGAATAGAATAGAATAGAATAGAATAGAGTAGAGTAGAGTAGAGTAGAGTAGAGTAGAGTAGAGTAGAATAAATAGAATAGAATAGAATAGAATAGAATAGAATAGAATAGAATAGAATAGAATAGAATAGAATAGAATAGAATAGAATAGAATAGAATAGAATAGAATCTTTATATGGACTGGACTAGACTAGACTAGACTAGACTAGACTAGACTGGAAAGGAATGGAATGGAATGGAATGGAATGGAATAGAATAGAATAGAATAGAATAGAATAGAATAGAATAGAATAGAATAGAATAGAATAGAATAGAATAGAATAGAATAGAATAGAATAGAATAGAATAGAATAGAATAAATAGAATAGAACAGAATAGAACAGAATAGAACAGAAATAGAATAGAATAGAATAGAATAGAATAGAATAGAATAGAATAGAATAGAATAGAATAGAATAGAATAGAATAGAATAGAATAGAATAGAATAGAATAGAATAGAATAGAATAGAATCTTTATATGGAATAGAATAGAATAGAATAGAATAGAATAGAATAGAATAGAATAGAATAGAATAGAATAGAATAGAATAGAATAGAATAGAATAGAATAGAATAGAATAGAATAGAATAGAATAGAATTGGAAGGGACCTTGGAGGTCTTCCAGTCCAGCCCCCTGCTCAAACAGGAGAACCTATACCATCTCAGACAAGTGACTTTCTAGCCTCTTCTTAAAAATCTCCAGTGATGGAGCACCCATGATTTCTGGTGGCAAGCTGTTCCACTGGTTAATTGTCCTCACTGTCAGGAAATTTCTCCTTAATTCCAGGTTGCTTCTTTCTCTCTCTCAATACATGGATTAAAAATGCCAGATCCAGTCTAAACACCTGGCTGACTGGGCCAGGAACCATAATTGACAAAATCACCATTAGTCAATTGCAAAAAGCAGCTTTACTCAAAACAGATTACATTCTGCAATGAGATCTTTGACATCATCAGATGTCCTTGGGAAGGACTCCATAGGTGGATAAAAATTCCAAATCCAGTCTGAACAGCTGGATGATTGTGCAACCAACCACAACCACAACCACAACCATAACCACAGCCACAGCCACAGCCACAGCCACAGCCATAGCAATACTGTAACAATAACAATTCTCAACCCCCCTGTATATACATTTTCTAAATAAACCAATAAGGTTGAGCTTAATTTGAAGGAGACGTTACCTTTTCAATGTATTTGAATAATCAGTTTTGATGATCATTCGGGCATGGAGACCACAGCAATTACGTTGATGGAAATTGGTCTTCTTCTGGCTTATGTTGTGGTCAGTTTGGGGGGAACCGTCACTTCAAATGGGCACTTTGAACAGTCGCTAAAAGAACGGTTATAACTCAAGGACTACTTGTAACTGATCACTCATGGAATTCAAAGATCCTTGTGAGCCCTGACGAATGGAAGGGTTTATGTAGGCCGAGCGTTTACTGCATAGAGTGGGACAGAATGCAGAACAACAGAGTTGAAGGGACCTTGGAGATCTTCTAGTCCAACCCCCTGCTCAAGTAGGAGACCCTATATACTCTTCTGAACAAATGACTGCCCAATCTCCTCTTTTGGAGGAAAGCTGGTTCCACTGATTAATTGTTCTCACCGTCAGGAAATTTCTCCTTAATTCTAGACTGGATCTCTCCTTGATTAGTTTCCACCCAATGTTTCTTGCATGTCCAAGAAAAGAAAAGAAACTATAAATATTTGCAGACTATGCGCAGATGACTCCATTTTGTGATTATATTATTTAAAAATGAAACTAACTCTCTACAATCTGACAGTTAGAACAATTAACCAGTGGAACAACCTGCCTCCAGAAGCGGTGAATGCTCCAACACTGGAAGTTTTTAAGAAGAGACTGGACAGCCATTTGTCTGAAATGGTATAGGGTTTCCTGCCTGAGCAGGGGGTTGGACTAGATGACCTCCAAGGTCCCTTCCAATTTTTATTATTATTATTATTATTATTATTACTATTATTACTATTATTATTATTATTATTATTATTATTATTATTATTATTATTATTATTATTATTATTATTATTATTATTATTATTATTATTATTATATCTTTTATTCATTAAACATGAACCTCAGTCAACTGAACATTCAAATTGGCTGGTGCTGATGGTTGACACGGGTTGCTACCAGCATCCTAGGTGTCAACCAGGTACCTTCTTAAAATATAAGATGTTCCGAGTAGCGCAGTTTTTTGTAGCATTGCTGGAGTTATTGCAGGAAGCTGCAGTTTCTCGATGTATTTTGCAAAGTTTTTGGACATAGTTCCCAGTGCCCCGATGACAATGGGTATCACTGTTACACATTTCATCCATAATCGTGCAGTTTCGATGGCCAGGTCGCGATATTTCGTAATTTTTTCCAGTTCTTTTTCTTCGACTCTGGCATCTCCTGGTACAGCAATATCAATCAGCTGTACGCTTCGGTTATCTTCCTCTTTCCTTTCTTCTTTTCTCCTCATTATTCACATAATTTGCCTTCTTTGTAACATGCTACTATTGTTTTTGTTCCTCTTCCGCTACCTCTCCTTCACCTCTTGGAAATGTTCTGTTTCCTTCAATGAATTGGGTCTTGCAAATGTCTTCCTGTTCACATTCATAAGCCAACGGCTATTATCCATTGCTGACTGAGATGGAGAACTCCAGAACCTTTTTTTTTTTAGAGAATTCTATGCATTTTTATTGCATTTATTTATATTTCATATTTCTAAACCATCACCCCCTCAAAGAGGGGCTCTTATGTCAACGTTCTGACTGTTTTCATTCTTCCTACCGTCTTGTTATTCTTTGGTTTCTTTTTATGGGCTATCCTGAAATCGCCTTGTAGTATTTCCAAGCTCATGCTTTGCCGAGTGATGTCTGAATTTCTGTTTTGTTTCTTTATTTACAGAAAAGAACTTGACATATATACAACTCTAAGGATGTAAGTGCTCATAACCTCGTGATTCTCACTTGAGTGATCAACAGAATGCTCGTTGGCAAAGAAATAGACTCTTTCCCTGCCTCTTAAAAACACAAACACAGAGACACATAGAAATGTGCAAAGGTCAATGTTTGAAGCAGATGGCCAGAAGAAAGAAGAAGTAGAGGTGGGTGGATGTCTGTTTTAATTGCAGCCATGCTGAAATCTGATTTTTCAAGGTTCAGAGAGGAATGCATTCTCAAATAAGTTAACACTTTGCACTAAGTCATGGTTTCACCATGCTTTGTGGAATAATTTCTCTTGAACTGCAATTCTCCTGATGTCTCTCACCATTGATCAGTGTGGCTAAGGCTCACAGGACATAGAGTTCACCAACATTGGAAGAGTCACCCATTGTTTGTCCATAATCTAGTGGACATTACCTGGCATGGACTTTTTTCCTTTGAAAATGTTTTGCTTTTGAAAAACTGAAGAAGCTTCTTGGATGAGAAGCAAAATGTTTTCAAAGGAAAAAAAAAACCAAGAAAGTCCAGTTGCCTTTTGGGAAAAAACACTTTTGGGACAACCGTGACCTGGATGACTGAAAATCTCCATGGACACTTAAAAGGGCCTTCTTAGTCCAGCATGTTGTTTTTCTCAGTGGCCAACCAGATTCTTTTGGGGTGCTCCCAAAGAGGGGGTGTAGATCTCTGCCTCTCCTGAAGTTATTTGGAGATGCCTGGTTCCAACCTGGAGACGTTGAGTCTTCAAAATGAATAGCCTTTGTCAGAGCTGTCCTCTAGGAATTTAATCAATCTTCTTTTAAATCTAGTGAATCGCTCTCACCATATCTTCTGGGGAATGAATTCCACTAGGTGATAAAAATTTCCATTGGAGCTTCTATCGCGGATAACATCAACA
This sequence comes from Azemiops feae, assembly GCA_023970755.1. NCBI lineage: Eukaryota > Metazoa > Chordata > Lepidosauria > Squamata > Viperidae > Azemiops > Azemiops feae. Next base: position 233,048 of record JALGBA010003868.1, on the reverse strand, counting down.
AGTTGGCGTGCTTTATTCAACTCCCCAATCACCGAGGATTCTCAATGTTAGAAAAAGAAATAGAATTAGTTCTAGTTTATCTCCTGGCATCGGTCCTGGCAGTCCAGAAAGAAATCCAGGGCGTAGAAAGAGTTAAAGGAAAAGCTTGTCGAAACTTTGCTAGTGGTGCCACAGAGCATCTCTCTCTCTCTCTCTCTCTCTCTCTCTCTCCCTCTCTGATGAAACATAGCTGCGTGCAGAGAGAGAAATCTGTGCAAGTCTCTCTACTTCTAAAGAAAGGGAAGAGGAGAACCAGTGGGTAAAAAAATCAGCTCTCAGTCAGCTGTCCACAAGGCAGATGGATCTGTCGCCAATCCTTTGCCTCTGAAGGAGAATGTGCAGCCCAGCTGGAGAAGTGAGACAGCTAAGGGAGGAGAAGCAGTGCCCGTTTGTGTCTATCACACTGCGAAGCACAAACATTCAGAAGGAACTCTACTTCAACTGTGCTCTCTCCGGAAAGTCAAATCTTCTGGATCTAGTAGCCCAACAGCAAAGATCTCACCCGTCTGGACGAGGAGTGTCTCTAGGACAATCTGTAAGAAGATACCTCTCTAACAGTTCCCAGGTAGGGTCCTTCAGGAGTGAAAGCTTCTCAGATTCCTTCCAGCAGCGAAAGGTAATGGGTTACACTTCTTAAAATCTTCTCTCTCTTACTTAAAAGTCTTTCAGGGTGTATTAGGTTTGCATATGAAAGAGAGGCAGTGAGGGACCCATCTGCCAAGGGAAGGAGAGAAACAAATACTCTCTCAAGAGATTTAAAAAAAAAAATTAAAAGCATGCATTAAAATATCGGTTTCCTGAATTGGGGAGGGGGGAAGGTTATAAGCCAGTTATACCCAGTTAGTTGATTGCAGTGGAAGGTTTTAATCCAAGCAGCAGAGCGGGGCAGCTGGCTCCGTGTTCAAAACCTCTTGAAATCATATTGCATATTGATCTGTTTTTCCTGAAGTTTTTTGGGTTTTTTTTTGAGATAATCAGAGAGTTCAGGGCTAAGCCTGTTTTAATTTTAGCCCTACACCATTGCTTGCTCGCTCTTGCACTCTTAGTCTCTCATTCTTGAATTTACACAGACCTCTCTCTCTCTCTCTCTCTCTCTCTCCACACACACACACACACACACACAAAACACAGACTTGAGTAATTTGCTTAGAAAAGTTAATGTTCACTCTCTTTGGGGAGCCTAGGAGATGCGCTCATGCAGAACTTCGAATTAGAGAATTTAATGAAGTTTCTTTGCCGAACGGAATGCTTGTCACTCAATCTCTGAAGCTCTGAATCATGGAGAAAACTTACAGTGGAAAATTGGATCAGGAAATAAAGAATTTAAATTCTGCAATTTAAAAAAAAAAGCCATTGGGGGTTTCAGCTTCAGGCATTCAATACTTTGCTGGCCTAAAATCTGAACAAATGTCCACTGTGCTCCAATGCACTTTATTAAGACACAGGGAATCTAAGAGATCTAGTTAATTTTAGTGGTAATCTTGATTCCCCCCCCCTCTTCCTTTTATCCTCACAACAATCTTCTGTGGTGGCATGTTAGGTTAAGAAGAGAGCAACAGTGAGCATTTCCTGTGGAATGCCAGTGGTCATTTTCTGGGGCTAAACCATACATGGGATATGACAATGAAATGGACAAGATCAGCAAATAATTAAAACGATCGTTAGAATACAGAGGTCATCGGGCATCTATTTTTGGGTATGTCTAGTCTGGGGCTGTCACAAAGAAGAGAGTGGTCAATTTATTTTCCAAAGCACCAGAAGGCAGGACAAGAAACAATGAATGGAAACTAATCAAGGAGAGAAGCAAACTGGAATTAAAAAGAAATTTCCTAACGGTGAGAACAATTAACTAGTGGAACAAATTGCCTTCGGAGGTTGTGGATGCTCCATCACTGGAGGTTTTTAAGAAGAGACTGGACAGCCACTTGTCTGAAATAGTATATAGACTCTTCTGCTCATGCAGGGAGTTGGACTAGATGACCTCCAAGGTCCCTTTCAACTCTGTCATTCTACAGTATGTTATGTTATTCTATGTTTTATTAAAGAAGCATCGGTGGCATGCTTATTCTCAATATATTTAGCCTTGTTTCTTCCTTTGGTTAAATTAAAAGTGATAATTGGACCACCAATTTTGGAGGGAATAGATTCTTAAGTGCTGTTTTCTCCTCTTCTTAATTATTTCCATCTTTTAATCTCTTTCTTTAAATTTGGAAGTGTCCAACAGACATTTATTAGGCTGGGGCGTTTGGTTTGTAATCATTGCTCCACTGGAACTCCAGCTGAACAGTCTTCCCAGCCGGCCATCTAATTTTCAAAAATAATATTTGGAATGAAACTTCTGCTGTAGCAATAATAGCCTCTAAGGATGAGACGTGAGCCTCTTTTTCAGGACATTCAAACAGTCGTTATTGCAGTTATATAATATGGCTTACACGGCTGAAAGTGGAGCCTCATTATTTTTAATGGCTTCAGGCTGGGGAACGAAGGGGTATTTAATGTGATGTCCTGCAAATAGTAATAGCACTTAGACTTATATACCGCTTCATAGTGCTTTATAGCTCTCTCTCTCTCAGAGTCAACACCTTGCCCCCAACAATCGGGGGTCCTCATTTTACCAGGCTCGAAAAGATGGAAGGCTTGAGTCAACCTTGAGCCGGTCAGGATCGAACTCCAGACTGTGGGCAGAGTTAAGCTGTAATATTGCATTCCAACCACTGTGCCACCACGGCTCTTCCAAATACTCATGATTATAAGCTGGCGGTGTTTGAGTTTGGTTTTTGAGCATAGTGAGGCAGAAAGGGGATGGAAAGAACTTAAGCTTGGAAAAGGGGAAAACAAACAAACAAAAAGAAAACAAACGTCCATCTATGGGTGGTCCTTAACCTACAACCACAATTGGGACCAGAACTTCCATTCTTAAGCAAAGAAGTTGTTAAGTGAGCGGTATCCAATCTTGCAACCTTTTTTTTTTGCTATGGTTATTAAATGAATCATAGCAGTGTTTAGGTTAATCACGTGCTTGATAAGCAAATACGACTTGCTCCATTGACTTTGCTTGTGGGAATCTTAGAACGGAACAAAACAGAATATACAGAGTTGGAAGGGACCTTGGAGGTCTTCTAGTCCAACCCCCTGCCCAGACAGGAAACCCTATACCATTTCAGACAAATGGCTGTCCAGTCTCTTCTTAAAAACCTCCAGTGTTGGAGCACCCACAACTTCTGGAGGCAAGGAGTTCCACTGGTTAATCGTCCTCACCGTTCGGAAGTTTCTCCTTAGTTCTAGGTTGCTTCTCTCTTTGGTTAGTTTCCATCCGTTGCTTCTTGTCCTGCCTTCAGGTGCTTTGGAGAATAGGTGGACCCCCTCTTCTTTGTGGCAGCCCCTCAGATACTGGAATACTGCTATCATGATACCCCTAGTGTATATTCCCCTAGGGAATATCACAAAATTTATTTATTTGTTTGTTCGTTTGTTTTCTTACTTACTTTACTTACTTATTTACTTACTTACTTACTTTACTTATTTATTTATTTGCTGCCCATCTTACCACACCATAACTCTGGGTGACTTAACAATATTAAAAGATAGAACTGTATAAAACCTAATAATATAAATACAATACTATACAAAAAAAAATCAACCCAGCTAAAAAGATGGGGAGGGAGGGAGGAAGTATGATGAAAAGGGAAAGTGGGAGCTGTTGCTAACAACCCTCCCCCAACTCCCCCCCCCCAAATCAAACACCCCCAATGTGTAACCTCTCCTTTGGAGTCCCTAGCAGCCCCTCTTTAAGCTCTTATGGAAAGTAAGGAGAGTTGGAGCTGACTTCACTCTGGAGGTGAAGATGTTCCAAATGGCTACCTCATGACCTCGGGATGTTGTAACCATCATAAATAAATGTTGATCACGCGACTGTGAGGATGCTGTCATTAGTGGAAGGACCAGTCGCAAGTCACTGTTTTCAGCGTTGCTGTTAACTACAAATGATCACTAAGCCAATGGTTATAAGTCAGGGACTACTTGTATTTCATTAGCTCTGTGCCCATGATCAAAAAGTCAGCAAAACAAAAAACATGAAACAGACAATCTTGCGTATCCTGAAATTAAAACAGAAAAACAGAAGCTGCTTTTAAAGCACAGGGAAGGGAAAATCTTTGGAGAAGCGGCAAGGGAGATTTTATCACATGACATTCCATTGCCCAAGTGACAGCAACAGAAGCCTTCTCCGTGTGGTCCCTTCAGCCTTTAGAGAAGGGGTCTCCAAACTTGGCAATGTTAAGACTTGTGGACTTCAGCTCCCAGAATTCCTCAGCCAGTCATGCTGACTGGGGAATTTTGGGAACTGGAAGTCCACAAGTCTTAAAGTTGCCAAATTTGGAGACTCCATGCCTAAATCTATCTGTTTTGAACCACCAAGGGTCTCCTATAATACAGCACACCACAAGTTGGATACCATCTACCAAATTCATAGTCGGCATGGTTGAAAATATCAGAATGGGGCAGCTTGGATAGAAAACAGTGGGAATCACTTCGCTCTGTTCCAATGATTCAGAAATATCTCACTATCCATGCAATAATTCTGTATTGTTTTTATAGTAGATTTGAGGTTGTTGACAGGCTCAGAGCATCAGGGAAAGAAAGCTTTAATAGAAAACTCTGTTTTACAATATAGCACTGTTTTTGATTTATGATGTTAATACTGAACGAAGAAGGAGCTACAACTAGAACAGCCCAAGTTTATTAAGTAGCCAACTGGAATTGTCAGCAATTGTGAAGCAGTCCATTAGAAACGGGAAAATGGAGAACCACTGCAGAACACAAAATCAATTGAAATGCCCCTTAATTAACTCATGCCGCACAGTTTAGAAATAAAATACAGTACAAAGGTTTGAAATTAGAAGTTGAAAAAAGCATCACTGTGGTTGCTCACCCTGAACTTAACTAATGCTTACTTTTCTGACGAAGACCAAAGATTCTGATGAAAACCAGCCCAATACTGGTACTGACAAAGCCTTCTGTGGATATATCATTAGTTGTGCAATGCTGTTGACTGAAAATCCCTTGCAAAGCTCAGGTGTGTGTTTTTCTTTCAAGGAGAAATGAGTGATGATGATGATGATGATGATCTGAGTCTTCTATTTCACAGAGCAAGCAAGGCCTTGGGAGAAGATGACTGTCCGTGAAAAGAGCTTTCCTATGCAACACAAAGATTTATAGTGCCTCCAAGAATTGATCTCATACTCCAATGTATGAATCCAACAAGGCCTCCTTTTTTGGACTGTGTAAAAAAGTAGCAACGTGTTTATGAGTGAGTGGAGGAGAATGGACAAGGCCTGAGTAAGCAATGACTGAACTTGTTTTTAGACACCATGGAAATCTTACTGGCCGTGCTCACCCACACCCAACACTGGCTACAGAAGCAGCAACCGCAGATAAATATTCTAATTTGTATATGTACGTGGGGCTGTTCCTGACCCTGCTAGCCATCCTGCTCATTCTTCTGTTCACGATGCTCCTCCGCTTAAAGCATGTTATATCCCCCATCACCACATCTCCAGAGAGAGCGGAGAACACCCAGGAATTCACAGATGTGGAAATGCATACCAGGATTCCCAGCCCTTAAAAAAAAAATGGGACACAACAGGTTGCACAGAATGGACCTGTGAAGATGCATCTTTTGGTTCATTGGATGAAATGTGGGGACGTTGTCCACTGTTGGCCCAGCTGAAAACTCTCCAGGATAGCTGAAGGCTGCAAGGCTGCAACGGACAGAAGCAGGACCTTGGGAGACGGTTATGGAGGCATACAATAGACACAGGTTTGTGGGTTCAGGACCACGGACAGCAACCGAAGAATACATTCCTTGACCCAGTTCTGGCCCAAAGCAATTTACAGCTTTTTATAGTCTGGCTTAGATTTATTTTAGCAGCTCTGCCTCTTCAAGGCTCGACTCATATTTTCAAAGGATCACCACCGTCATCTTCAGCTGGGAGGGAGGGGCTATAGTTTTGCATTTGGAACTGCACTCTTAGTTAGAAGGGTAGTGATCTTGTTGAAGATCTTCTGGAGGCCTAGATCAGGGGTGTCAAACTGCCAGCCCATGGGCCGGATGCGTCACTAGGAAATCGCGCCCACCCCATTGCCGGCAATGGGGAAAAAGCTCCGATATGTCGTGCGACGTCATCTGACGTCGCGAGTTTGACATGTCTGGCCTAGATCAACCTAGCCTCCCAAAGCAGCAAGATTGCTTTGGGATTCATGGAAGGAGTCACAGGATGTGGAGAATCTCACCTAAAAAAAAAAAAGGGATATTAAAAATTTCCACCAAGTTTTGCTTATCCTTAGGAGTTGCACGGGCACCCGCTGTGATGTGTCATGCAGCCAACTCTCATGCATGCAAATATATGCAAACTGGTAAGACACCTTTACAAAACACTAAAAAACACCCCAATGCTAACCATTTTCACTTATGTTTTCAAAGTCTGGGGCAGTTTACATTGGTTTCCATGGTAAATTTCTGGATATGCATTTATTAAAAGATTATAATTTATGGATGATGGAATTCCTGCTTAAGCTTGTCTCAGATGTATCTTCTAGTGCATGATACAAGTGCTAATGGCAATTGATGCATAGTTGGTCCTTTGGAGGGTGTGTGTGTGTGCCAAAAACAAGGAAAGCAAATCCTGCCTGCTTTTGCCCTATGAGATTTACAAATTTGGGTTGCAAAATGAAGACCTGCTTTCCAGCCAAAAAGATTCTGGTCCGAACATATAACTACCATGCCCAAAATAGTTTCTGCTGACACTTCAAAATTCAGGAGCCAAGCCCATTTTGGAAAGTGTGGCTTTTTCTGGTCTAATAAACAGATTCTACAAGATTGATGTATATTCATCTACATGAATGCTAGTATCAGGATTGGAATGAAGAGTCCATGTAGTTGAAATAGATTTTAGTAGACACCGATTTCCCAGCTGCTCCCTATTAAAAAAACAAAAATGTATAATTGAACTGATCTCCACCCCCCAACCAGGAAATTAAAAATGAAAAGAGAAAATAAAGAATATAGATAATAAAGTTAAACCAATTAAAGATAACAAAGTTAAGCCAAACTTATCATTAAATCTAGAACTAAAGAAACATATTGATCCATTTCCTCATTTTTTAAGAGTATAGAAACTTAAAAACAAACAAACCAGAGAATATACTCATATCCTGGATCCAATCCTTAAAATAAATGAAGTTTCTTTCTGGTTATGTAAAATTATCCTGTTGGCCTTGCCTGGGGCCGATAGAGCCAAAGGTTTTCATGAGATAACAAATTCCATATTTCAGGAATATATAAGGATAATATTTCTTCCTGAAACTTTATTTACATGTCTAGTGTAACCAAAATGAGGTAGCAGCTGGACAAGATGAGATTATATGACCTTCAGAATTCTTACAGCACCAACATGACAAATCTAATGTCCATTTCAACAATACCAAAAAAAATGTTTATTTCTGCCTTCTCCTGAGAATTGGACCTGGGATTTCCAGGTGGTACCCCATCCATGTCCAACCTTGCTTAGCTTCTGGAGGTCACCCAAGAATGCATAAGTGTGGTAAAGATGATGGCCAAATACATGATTGCAGAAGTTGGAGAAGAATCTTCAGCAAAGCGTATTAATTTGGGGGATGAATAGAAAGTGGTTTTTGATGGGAGGGTAGAAGAAATGCAAGCCAACAAATACAACTTTGAGAAGGGGGGGTATGGTTTTTTTTGTGGGGGGGTACCTTCAAGTCAGTCTTAATTTGACAACTTCCTGGACAAGTTCTTGCTGTTGTTTCGCAACACTTCTGGAAGCTGTTTGCCATTGCTTCCTTCCTAGGGCTGAGAGAAAGTGACTGGCTCAAGGTCACCCGGCTAGCTTTGTGCTTAAAGCAGGACATGATCTCACGGTCTCCTGGTTTATAACCTGGTATATCCTTAAGTTCAACATCAAACTACCTCTTACTTTGCCTTTGAGTCGGTCTAGAAAATTCATGAACAAGTCTATGCAGTTTTCTTCACAAGATTTTCAAAAGTGAGAGAGAGTTGGGGTTGCCACAAAAAAGAGGGAATCAAGCTATTCTCCAAGGCGCCTGAGGGCAGGACAAGAAGTAATGGATGGAAACTAGTCAAGGAGAGAAGCAACCTGGAACTGAGGAGAAACTTCCTGACAGCTAGAACAATTAACCAGTGGAACAACCTGCCTCCAGAAGCGGTGAATGCTCCAACACTGGAAGTTTTTAAGAAGAGACTGGACAGCCATTTGTCCGAAATGGTATAGGGTTTCCTGCCTGAGCAGGGGTTGGACTCGATGACCTCCAGGTCCCTTCCAACTTTTATTATTTATTATTATTATTATTATTATTATATTATTATTATTATATATTATTATTATTATTATTATTATTATTATTATTATTATTATATTATTATTATTATGATTATTATTATTATTATTATTATATTATTATTATTATTATTATTATTATATTATTATTATTATTATTAATTATTATTATTATTATTATTATTATTATTATTATTATTATTATTATTATTATTATTATTATTATTATTATTATTATTATTATTATTATTATTATTATTATTATTATTATTAAGTGACTGGCCCAAAGGCACTCAATTAGCTTCCTATGTAAGGCAGGATTCAAATTCCCAGTCTAATGCCATTAACCACTACCCCAAACTAGCTTTCTTCAAGGTTAGTAGGCAGTAAATTCTGTGGTCATCCTAACTGTTAGGTCGTATTTTCATTAGGCACCAATGTAAACTACGATGCTGGCAACATTACAGGAAACCTATGCAGATCGAGCAAGGATTTGGTTTGAGAATATGAGCGATAAAATGCTTAAAGAGATGCTTAAAGAGATGCTTAAAGAGATGCTTAAAGAGGGATCCAACCTAGAAGTAAGAAGACATTTTCCGACAGTGAAAACAATCAGTGGAACGGTTTTGCCTCCAGACGTTGTAGGTGCCCCATCACTGGAAGTTTTCAAAAAAATAAACTGGACAGCCATTTGACCGGGATGATATTGGGTCTCCTGCCTTGAGCAGGGGGATGGACTAGAACAGGGGTCCCCAACCCCCGGTCCGTGGACCGGTACCGGGCTGTGGCATGCCAGCAACCGGTCCGCACAAACAAGCAAAGCCCCATCCGTGGGATGCAGGCAGCACACAAAACCACTCACCCTCCGGTCCGTGGAAAAACCTCTCTCCACGGAACCGGTCCCTGGTGCCCAAAAGGTTGGGGACCTCTGGACTAGAAAATCTCTGAGGTCCTTTCTAGCCCTGTGATTCTATGTTCTATGTTTTATCAACCCAGAAAAATGGTAAACCCAACAACTAGCAGTATCTCTACTTAGGGATTTCTAGGGCCTTCTCCAGTCCGTACACAGTTGGATATGTACAGAATTCAGTAGAATGATGAAAGACGTTGATGAAACCTTTTGTTGACCTCACCGGCCACGTGCAAGTAGTCCTTGACTTACAGTCACAAAGTGAGGCAGTTGCTAAGTGAATTTTGCCCCATTTTATGACCTTTCTTGCCACGGTTATTAAGTGAACCCCTGCAGCTGTTAAGTTAGTAACACGGTCGTTAAATGAATCTGGCTTCCCCATTGACTTTGTTTGCCAGAGGGTTGCAGAAGGGGGATCACATGACCCCGGGACAGTGCGACCGTCATAAATATGAGTCAGTTGTCAGGGGTCTGAATTTTGATCACCTGATTATGGGGATGCTACAGACGGTCGTAAGTGTGAAAAATCTTCACAAGGCACTTTTTTCAGGGCCACTGTAACTTCCAACGGTCACTGAGCGAACTGTTGTAAGATGAGGAGTCCCTGTGTTTTCCTCGGAAGGAGATCACTTCATAGCAAATTGTACCCTGCACATAACTTACATAGGTCTGGTCTAGAAATAAACTGCCGGGGGAACTCCTACGATAGAACATTTATCTGCCAGGATCCCTATCTCTGTGGACTTTGAAATTCCCCAATCCAAGCTATGCTAAAATTAGCAACTACACGTGTCTCAGCTGTTGTAACAATAACACGAACATATTCCTCCAATGTGTCAAAAACAGTGGTGTATTTTGTTAGCAGATACACTGGGTTTTTCTTTTTCTTTAATTCAGGGTGTTGCTTCCCCTGTGAGGGTTTGGGGTAATTTGTATAAGAGAGAGGGGAAAAAAGAAGAAGATGTAATTATACAGCTGTTCTTCATCTGGGATTGCAGCAATTGAATAACAGAATAACGGAAGAGCTGAAAGGGACCTTGGAGGTCTTCTAGTCCAACCTCCCTGCCCAAGCAGGAATCTCTATACCAGGGGCCTTCAAACTTGGCCCTTTTATGACTTGTGGACTTCAACTCCCAGAATCCCTCAGCCAGGGTGCCTGGATGAGGAATTCTGGGAGGTGAAGTCCACAAGTCATAAAAGGGCCATGTTTGAAGACCCCTGCTCTAGACCATTGTTTTGATAAGTAACCACATGGCTCTGAGTTCCTTCAAACTGAGAACCTGAGGTTCAACAAGACCAAACAACCCCATCCAACATACCTAATGCTAAGGATTGTGAAGGAATAAAGGGCAGAGCATAAAATTGTGAGGAACAGGAGGAAAAGCCACAATCAATAAACCAACCATTAGATAAGAGAAATTGGAGTCTGGGCCAGAAGTGTAGCCCAATCAAGCATCTCAGCTCCCTAGTTCTCATAAAGCAGGGGGTCTTCAAACTTGACAACTTTAAGACTTGTGGACTTCAACTCCCAGAATTCCTCAGCCAGCCTGGCTGAGGAATTCTGGGAGTTGAAGTCCACAAGTCTTAAAGTTGCCAAGTTTGAAGACCCCTGTCATAAAGATTAAAGAGAAGGGAGCACAATCAGGCTTGTAAGATTCTGCTATAGGTGGTCCTTAACATACAATTGAACCTGTTACACACCTATCAAGAAAATCTACATTTTCCTTGATGTAAATTCTTGCATTTACCGTATATCCCTGGTTTTCTACACAGCCTCCAAAAATGTCCATTCTTGAAATTCAAAATTTTGAAATTTGTGTATGAGTGTCACAGACGACAACCTAGTGCTGTATGGATTTTTTGACATAAGTGACGTACTCACTGCAATGCATTCTCCAACCCCCCCCTTTATTTTTCTGTCCCTCCCCAAACCTGTAAAATCTGTAAGTAGAAATTTACAGGTGTAACCCAAACTGCCTCTTCCATCAAGAACGCAACTTCTTCTTCCATATTTCTTACGAACACTGATGAATGATACCCAAATAAAGGCCGTGTATCCCTTTACGGCACGACTGGCTGACGAAGAATTCATCCAGACCTCACTTGATAAAATTCGCATCTGCAACTGAGACTAACAATTTATTTTTTATTTTTTTTAAAAAAAGGCTTTCCTGTCAGTGGTTTAGTGCAGGGATGCAATAATTTACTGGACTAAAAACCCTGCTTGGTTTGGACGCTAGGCAGAAGTGGGTCAGGTTGAGTCATCAGCAATTGGCAGGCATCTTGCACTGCCCGTTTGTATGGGCACACAATGTTGTGTTGTGACTCAGAAGGGGCGGAGCTTGTGTCAGAAGTGACAACACTGTTTTCGTCATTCTGAGCTTCTTTTCCGCTCTGAAGGCTGCTGGGATGAAAGAGAAATGAATTTCATTCATTAAAACTCGTTGCAGGTAATCCTCACTTAACAACCAGGGTTTTAGTGACTTTTCAGAGTTACCACACTCCTCCGCATCGCTACTCATCACCTGAATTTGAAGTCCTGATGGCTGCCTCCCCCACCTCACAATCCTGTGATTAAACTTTAAGCGCTTGGTAACCGGCCCACATTTATCGCCATTAGCTGTGTCCTGCTAATGTCACGTGACCATGATTCACAAGTTGTACACCTGCAGTGTTCGCTTTGTGACTGCTGTGTTCGCTTAATAACTACCACAAAAATGACTGCAAAATCGGGAGCGATCACACGGTGACCTGCTTAATGACCAGAAGAACTTGCAATTATAATTGTGGGATCAATGATGGTTGAGAATTAGCTGTAATATTAATCTGACAACTGTTCCATCACATCTCTTGAGGATTCTTTCCTCTTGTCTGATTAAAAATTGCAATTTGGAACACCCTATAAAGCAATCTTTCCCAAGCTCGGCAGCTTTAAGGACTTCAGCTGCCAGAATTTTCCAGCCAGCAATGAGAGTCGAAGTCCACACATCTTAAAGTTGTCAAGCTTGAGAAAAATGGCTATTGAGGAGGCGTCTATGACTTCTGAGGTCCACAGGATTCTTCAAGTCTCAGCTTTTGCGTGTTGCTGTCAAAATATTGCTCAGAGGACATATCCATTCCCCTGCATCACCCACTTTGCCAAGACAAAGGAGATGGCCATGCTGAGGAGGCGAATCACGTTGCCCAAAATACCTATGAAATGTTATTTTGGAAAGCTTTTTGATTAACAAGATTCCAACTGCGGTTTGAACCCCACAATCTAAGAGCCAAACTAGGAGCTGCACTAATGATGCAATTGGTCCTTGTGTTTTGGATTACAGTGGTACCTTGCTACTCATCATTAATTGGTTCCAAGAGGTGTGACAAGTACTAAAAACGACAAGTGCCAAACAAACCATGTGATTTATCACGTGACTCTTTGTTTCGGCCAGAAAGGACTTTTTCCTATGTCAGCAACCTTCCCGGCATGGCCCCTTCCTGTCCATTCTCCGCCACCATCCCCCTTTTCCTATCACAGCACTTTGAGTGTCAAACAAACAACGAGTACCGGGACAACATTTTCACGTCAAAATACATCGAGTACCAAATTTGATGAGTTTTGAAGCAGTCGAGTACCGAGGTACCACTGTATTTTTCTAGAACTGACTTCTAGGGTCATTCAATCATTGTTATACCAAAATAATAAGGACAGAAGTTACATTAATTCAATGATGATTGGGTGATGCTAGAAAAACACTTGAAGTCACTTGTGCAGAAATGAGCCCAATTTAGTAACACAGAATCAAGCTATATTGATCATGTCCCAAATATCACATCTGATATTGGCAGTACATTGATAGTGCTTTGGTAACATTCTGATCAATTCATCCTACCATATGTACCACTGTTCCTTTAAGACCTATATTTCTTTCCATATCTCCATCTATAGCAGGGGTCCCCAACCCCCGGTCCATGGACCGGTACCGGGCCGTGACATGCCAGCAACCGGGCCACACAAACAAGCAAAGCCCCATCCGTGGGATGCAGGCAGCACACAAAACCACGCACCCTCCAGTCCATGGAAAAAACTCTCTCCGGTCCCTGGTGCCCAAAAGGTTGGGGACCTCTGGTCTATAGCACCCCAATTTATATAACATTGACATGAAACTATGGGGGAAGCACGTATAAGATCCTTTCATGTGATTTGACGGTCAATTACCAAAAGATAATAATCGGTACTATTTAGCCAAAACATATCACGTCTCTTGCATATTGTATTTATCAAGATATCTTGAAAATTGATTCAATGTGCAACATCTTTAATGTAAGATTAAATCTGATATTAAATAGATTGCATTGATCAACGTATACATATTGGTATTGATAAATACCAATAAATTAAACTCCATTGACTGTGTCCTGGTAAGTTTTTTTTCATTTTTACCAAATACAGGTAGTTTACAACTTACAACCACAATTGAGCCCAAACTTTTTGCTGCTAAGTGAGACAGTTGTTAAGTGAATTTTGCCCCTTTTTACAGCCTTTCTTGCCACCGTTGTTAAGTGAATCACTGTAATTGTTAAATTAGTAACACGGTTGTTAAATGAATCCGGCTTCCCCCACTGACTTTGCTTGTCAGAAGATCACAAAAGGTGATCACGTGTCCCCGGGACACTGCGACCGTCATAAATATGAGTCAGCTGGCAAGCATCTGAATTTTGATCCCGTGACCATGGAGATGCTGCAATGGTTATAATTGTGAAAAACGGTCGTTAAGTCTCTCTTTTCAGTGCCGTTGTAACTTTGAATGGTCACTAAACGAACTGTTGTAAGGTGAGGATTGCCTGTTCAAAATTAATGGCTCTTTGTGAAATGCAGCAGGGAAATCCTAATAATCTTGACCTCCTCGAGGGGCGAAAAGTTGTAAGGTAGGTCAAATCACACAATCTCCTTGCTAGCATGGGAACTGAGCTTGCCCGAGTATGAATGACAGGGGGGGGGGGAGTTTACAAGCCTACTTTTTCTTCGCTAAGCATGCCGGGAAACTGTTTTATAATTGGCCTTCAAGATTTTTAGAATTACCTCAGGAGGGTTGTCTTTTATAGGACGCTGGCTTTTTTCAGCGCACAATTCACCTCGTAATTAAGACCAAACGGTGGCTTAAACCCCTGGTGGAGAGTAAACATTGTAATTGGTGTTCATTTGTACCATGCAAATCCACCGGGATCACAATCCAGTTCTCTTGACTACAGCAGCTTTCGGAGAAGAGACCAAAACAGGCAAAGATGCTTTTTAGACGATCAGCGAACCATCTAACCCAAAGATGCTTTTTCATGAGGCAACTGCACTTTCTTATTTTTCTTTGAAGACGTTTCGCTTCTCATCCAAAAAGCTTCTTCAGTTCTGGGCTGAAGAAGCTTCTTGGATGAGAAGCGAAACGACTTCAAAGAAAATCAAGAAAGTCCAGTTGCCTCCTGAGAAAGCACCTTTGGGGCAACTATGACTTGGATGACTGAGAATCTCCATAGACATCCTCTTCTAATCTGGTATCTTCATAAATTAGGGGGCTACCACACACACCATCCTAGGATAATAATACATATAATATATAATATGATATGATAAATGAAGTTGAAACTCTAGAAAGAGTACAGAGAAGAGGAATAAAGATGATTAGGGGACCGGAGGCTAAACTGTGCGATGAACGGTTGCTGGAATTGGATATGTCTAATTTATTGAAAGGAAAAAAAAAAAAGGACCAGGGGTGACATGATAGCAGTCTTCCAATATCTGAGGGGCTGCCCCAAAGGAAGAGGGGGGTCAACCTATTCTCCAAACCACCTGAGGGTAGGACAAGAAATCATAGATGAAAGCTTATCAAAGAGAGATCCAACTTAAATGAAGGAGGAATTTCCTGTCAGTGGGAACAATTAATCAGTGGAATGGTTTTGCCACCAGCAGTTGTGCGTGCGCCATCACTGGAGGTTTTAAGAGATTGGACAGCCATTTGTCCAGAATCATATAGGGTCTCCTGCCTTGGGCAGAAGGTTGGATTAGAAGACCTCCAAGGTCCCTTCCACTTCTGCTATTCTATATTTTGTAGACAATGACATGACGTTCCGTTTATATGGGCTGGGAGCCCTTGGAAAGGATTGTCAAACCTGAAATTTTTGTTTATGTCAAAGTAATAATAATAATAATAATAATAATAATAATAATAATAATAATAATAATAATAATAATAATAATAATAATAATAATAATAATAATAATAATAATAATAATAATAATAATAATAATAATAAAGTTGGAAAGGACCTTGGAGGTCATCTAGTCCAACCCCCTGCTCAGGCAGGAAACCCTATACCATTTCAGACAAATGATTGTCCAGTCTCTTCTTAAAAACTTCCAGTGTTGGAGCATTCACCGCTTCTGGAGGCAGGTTGTTCCACTGGTTAATTATTCTAACTGTCAGGAAGTTTCTCCTTAGTTCTAGGTTGCTTCTCTCCTTGGTTAGTTTCCATCCGTTGCTTCTTGTCTTGCCTTCAGATAGGTTGGAGGATAGCTTGATTCCCTCTTCTTTGGGGCAGCCCCTGAGAGATTGGAAGACTGCTATCATGTCCCCCCTCGTCCTTCTCTTTATTAAACTAGACATACCCAATTCCAGCAGCCGTTCCTTATATGCTTTAGCCTCCAGTCCCCTAATCATCTTTGTTGCTCTTCTCTGCACTCTTTCTAGAGTCTCAACATCAGTGTCATGTTTTCATTGAGCCTTCTATTTTTTATTTTGCCTATGAATGTCAGAAGCTGCACAAGCTAGTAATCATCTGGAATACTGAGTTTGGGGGCAGGAGGGAATAAGACATGAAAGGGGGCAACAGAGAAAACAGAAGACACTCCTTACTTACAAATGGGAAAGTTTCTCCCAATCCCTCTTTGTAAAATTTACAGCATCAACAACGGTCGTATTTTAATTTTGGGAAGTTGCTTGGAGTGGTGCCCTCTCGTGTCCTTTTTTCAGAGGCGAGTCTTCTCCCAAATGAAGTATTTCTGTGCATTATCTGCCATTACTAGTTTACAACTGTGCCTATGGGGCTCTTAGGGCATCCAGAGGTTGTTGTTTTTTATAACGATGATGGTGCTGGTGGCTTTGTTTTGCAGCATCCTTTCAATTAGAACTAAAATAAATCAGATGGGGGTTAAAAAAATGTGGGATACAAATCTTACTGCTTCCAAAGGAAGCAGCCTATTGCAGCTGCCCTATTGGGAAGCCCCAAATATGGCGAAATGACTTCCATAGACGTGGGAGAAGATTTTGTTGATGATGAAAAGGAACGTGCGTGCAAAGACATCTACTTTATTAGCACCTGTCAAAGGCACCCTTGATTATTGCTCAGGCCTACACACAAGAATCTAGTCAACTAAAGGCCAGCACTAAATTGGCACGAGATAAGAGTCAGTGGAATTCAAGAGGTGTCAGACGTAGACTGCTTATGAGAACATAAGGACTCGAGGCTGTTTCCTCTCTTGACTCCACCCCTCCTTCTCCCGAGTCAAAAGTCACCCAGGAAGTGTTTGTGGTAGGAGATTCTGGCAAAGCTTTGTTGTATCATTAGTCCCTTTCTCATTGGCCATCTAAAAAGCACCGGGACTGGACTGGACAATGCAATCAACATTTGGGATGGATGCTTTCTACAATCTGGGGTCAGCATTGAGCTCTGTCAAGGAGAAAGCCAGCTTTTTCCCCCCAGTCATTCCATCTATTGGAGCAGTATTTCTCAACGCTGGCAATCTCGAGATAGGTGGACTTCAACTCCCAGAATTCCCCAGCTGGCAGAATTCCGGGAGTTGAAGTTCACACCTCTTAAAGTTGCCAAGGTTGAGAAAACACCGTATTGGAGGATTGACTTAAGGGGAAATTGATTGGAGGACAATACTCATATAACATGGCTGCGCAAGTGAGCATAGACGCTTCCTATTCCATTGGGTAAAAATAGTCCTCTTCTGACCCAGTGCGGACAGAATTATGGGGGTTCCACAAATGCTTATGCGTGATTGAGCCAGTTGCATACAAAGAGGAGGGGCAGGTCATACAGTATTAACACCTTGATCAAAAATGATCTGCATCTCCTGAGTGGGGTGAGGGTAATGGCGACGGTGTGTGGTATTGAACCTCCTTGCAGCCTCAAGAGATTACACAGATGCCTTTACCGTGGTTATGGAAAAACAAAACCAGCCAGAAACACAGCCTGCCCTCGACTTGAACATGCAATCCTGGCAGCTAATGAGCACCTTGGGGCAAGTTGTTTATAAACAGAAAACAATCAAGACCTTGAAGAGTATCCCCAGCTGAACTCAGGGGCATGCGGGCGCTCCCAAAGTCAGGCAGCTCTGCTTCTCTGTGGCAACTCCGGCCTGACTTTATTCTGTTTTAAAGGTAGAAACCAGAGCCAGAGAATCGGCCCGAAGCTATGAGGTTGTGGGAACTGGGTATGTCTAGCCCAGGGGTCTTCAAACTTGGCAACTTTAAGACTTGTGGACGTCAACCTGGCTGGCTGAGGAATTCTGGGAGTTGAAGTCCACAAGTCTTAAAGTTGCCAACTTTGAAGACCCCTGGGCTAGCCTATCGAAGAGAAGGATTGAGGGGGGGGGAGATGAAAAGTGTCTTCCTGTACTTCTTCTTCTTGTGCCATATCCGTTATCGGACGTTGGCGATCATGTTGGCGATCCTGTTTTTATCAGCAGCCGCACGAAAAAGTGCTGCTGAGTTTTGTCCAAGCCATTAACATGATTTTCCTGGGAAATATATAGTGTAGTAGTCTTCCCTTTGCTTTCTACACCGCTGTGCACACGCTGTTCAAGTGGCTGCCACCACACCGTGTGCTGTTCTTCTGAATCAGTTCCAACCAATATGGTCTCCGCCTTCAGTCAATACTGGGGAGCCAGCTGCCACTCACCAGGCCTGTTGGTCCACGGGAGGTATTTGATTCCCTCCAACCCGCCATTACAGTATAAAAGCCATAATGGGTAGGGCCCCCCAATCCGCCACCCGGGGACGCGCTCTGTGGGGGTTCCAGGCTCCCCCTAAGAGTTCCTGTACTTGAGGGGCTGTAACAGAGATTTAAGAGCTTCACTTAGTCTCCGAAGCACCTGAGGGCAGGACAAGAAGCGTTCGGTGGAAGCTTGTCAAAGAGAGAGATCCAACTTAGGAGTAAGGAGAAACGTCCTTACTGAGTGAGAACAACTCATCAATGGAATACAGCTGGCCCTCGACTTACAACAGTTCATTTAGTGGCCGTTCAAAGGTACAACAGCACTGAAAAATATGATTTATGACCGCTTTTCACAGTTATGACCATTGCGGCATTCCCACGATCAAAATTCAGACGCTTAGCAACTGGTTCCTGTTTATGACCGTTGCAGAGTCCCAAGGTCACGTGATCCCCTTTTGCGACCTTTGGACAAGCAAAATCCATGGGGAGGTCAGGTTCACTTAACAATCGTGCTCCATCACTGGAGGTTTTCCAAAATGGCCGACTGCAGCTTCCAAAATGCTACTTGGTGCGCAAAAGGTTGGCTTAACTGAAAGCAATACCCTGACTTACTCCCTTGTGATTGTGGTTTGAGCAGGTCACAAAAAAAGAAGAAGAAGAATTCGTACCTTCTGGAATGCATAAGGCCTTGGGTTGCCACACTTTTATTATTGTTGACTTAGAAGCACAGTTGGGTCCAGAAAATCAATGGGGAAGCCAGATTCACTTTACAACTCAAAACACTGCAGTGGCTCACTTAACAGCTGCGACAAGAAAGGTCGTAAAACGGGACAAAATTCACTGAACAGTTGTCTCGCTTAGCAACATAGATTTTGGGCTCAATTGCAGTTGTAAGCGGAGGACTACCTATAGACCAGGGGTGTCAAACTGCCGGCCCGTGGGCCGGATGCGTCATGCCGAAACCGTGCCCACCCCATTGCCGGCAATGGAAAAAGTCGCGAGACATCGCGACACGTCACGTGACGTTGTGGGTTTGACACCCCTGACCTATAATTAACAAGTTTAAACTTAGACTCCTGAGAATACCCTGCGCAGCTGAGAAAACAAACAAATGCAACATCAAACCTATCAACCCAGTTTCCTCACTTGAGGCCCAAACAACCCAACTCAGATTATCCTACTTCAGTTGCATTATGCAAAGATCCAGCTCTCCGAAGAAGGCTCGGATGCTGAGAACAGGGGAAGGAAAGGGAAGAGGACGATCAGCGTGATGGGCGGATTCCGTTAAGTGGTAATGAGTGCACATCAACACAGGGGAAAAAAAATCTATCTACGTGGCCGCAAAGAGTCAGTCCTGGCTCAATGGCACATCATTAAAGACCCAGTTGGATTTTGATGGGATTACGTTCAAAGGATCGAAGCCGCTGGCTGCAGCGTAAGCTCAGTGGAAGCTGTCAGTTAATCAGAGAGGACATTTAAAATGTCCCTTTACACGACATTAAAAATATGGCAGAGATTAGGTTACGTGTGTTATCTTTCCTAAACGCACGGTTCTTAAGGAGGATTAAACAAAATAACTTGCAGTCACAGCACATTAAGAAGCGAAGATCAGCAGGGTGAGCAGAAGCCCCGGCAAAGGCATCAGAGATTGTGACACAACATTGCCCTCATTGGGGTGTTAAGACTAAACTTCCTATAATCAGCTTATGTTTTCTGAGATAAGTTCATACACATAGAAGTTAGCTAACAATATTCCCCCCATTTCCGGGCTGTGTGTACACAAGTGTCAAATCTCTTCAAATACAACTCTAGCTACAAGCACCTCATGAGCAAGAACCTGGTTATTTATTTGTGAATTATAACCTTATAGCGACACCCAGAAAAATACGGCATACTCCATTTAATCCTCCAGGGAAAGATTGAAGGCAAACGAGGTCCAGGCAGAAGAAGAACATCATGGCTTCAAAATCTAAGGGACTGGTTTGGACAAAACTCAGCAGCACTTTTTTGTGCGGCTGCTGATAAAAACAGGATCGCCAACGTGATCGCCAACGTCCAATAACGGATATGGCAGAAGAAGAACCTTATAGTGCCATCTCTAGCTGAGATTGCTCATTCTGCTTTGCTATAATGTGGCTTTCGTGTTTTAGCCCAGTTCTTGGAAAAGCCTAAAAGTATGGTTTAGAACAGGGGTCTCCAAACTTGGCAACTTTTAAGACCTGTGGATTTCGCCTCCCAGAATTCCACAGCTACCCACGGCTGTAGACCCCTAGTTTGGAATGCAGTGTGAAGCCAACTATACAGTGTGAATTTGCTAAGCCACTAATGCATTTTTGTTTAGCATAAGGTGTGAACTCAGCCTCCTGCCTCCCAGACCACTTCTTGGGAGAAAGGAACCGGCTGTCAAGACCTGCCACAACTTAAGCCTCTAAATAGAAATGATCCTTGGCCCCATTTGTTGAGAAAGGTATAGTTGAGAAAAGTCTATTGAGAGATCAGGGGTATTGTAGTATTGCAAAGCCAGCACTGAGAATCGTGTGCCAAAATCCCTGTGTTCTACTTTTCCCTCCCTTAACTATCTCTCTGTGTCCACCCCAGTTTAACCAATCAAGTTCAGGTAAGATGTTTTTGTAGCGGTCAGTCCAAGCCCAGTTTGGTATGTAGCTCCCTCCTCCTTCTAGCTGGGTGACCTTGAGGCAGCATCTCAAAGAGATATAGCACTTACTTTCGTTTCCCCCCAAGTCTTCCCCCTTTCATTCCCCCCTCCCCAAAGTTCTAAGCAGTCTTTCATCGCATAGCAACAAGCACAAGCAAGCATAAGGCGGCAGCTTTTCAAAGGGAGTTTCGGAAAAAACCTAGCTAGCCTCTTCTTTTTCCCTGGTATCTGCAAAACAAATCTGACATGCAGAGCTTAGCACAAAGAGAAGTTGGAAGCGAGTCATGACCGATTTTATGAGCTTTTTTTTGCCATAGTTGTTAAGAGAATCACAGCAGTCGTTAAGTGGATCATGCAGTCTTTAAGCAAATCCAGCTTTCCCCATTGACTTTGCTTCCTGGAAGCTGGCTGGGAAGGTCATAAATGGCAATCACGTGCAACCATTGTAAATACATGCTGGATGCCAAGCAATCAAATTTTGATGATGTGACCAGGGGGATGCTGCGTTGGTTGTAAGCGTGAGGACTGGCTGTAAGTCATATTTTTCAGGTGCCGTTGTATCTTTGAACGGTCACTAAATGCATGGTTGTAAGTTGAGGACTACCTGTACAGATCAATATTGATCTGAGCTTCACGCGGCAAAAGGAAATGGTGATCCTTAACCTGAAACCAATCTTCTGCATTAGCCTCCCCAGTTTGGTTAAGGACCTAAAATACATTCTGGCTGGGGGATCCTGGGAGTTGAAGTCCACACATCTGAAAGTTATTGAGACTATCTGCTGCCCCCTTACGCTTACTGGTGCTTCGCTGCCATACGGTGACAAGGCTGCCATGAACTATGGGGAGAGGGGAATGAAAGGAGGAAGGCTTGTGGGACACTGCTTCAAGGTCACTCGGCATACCAAACTGTGCTTAGACTGACCGTTATGAGAACATCTTGCCCGAACCTGACTGGTTGCACAGGGTGGGCAATGAGAGATAGCCAGTGGTGGGATTCAAATACCTGAACAACCGGTTCTCTTATTGGACGCAGGCCTGGGCCTCTGAGGCCTAGAAGGGACTTCCGGAAGTGGCATCCACGTACTTCCAGTGGGCTGTTCTAGGCCTGGGAGGTCTCCTCCAGGCCTCCGAAGCCTAGAATGGACTTCCGGAAGTGGCATCCACGCACTTCCAGTGGCCCGTTCTAGGCCTGGGAGGCCACCTCCAGGCCTTCAAGGCCTAGACTGGACTTCCAGAAGCAGTGTGCATTCAGCCAGTTCTCTGAACTCAGTAAAATTTAGCTACCGGTTCTGCCGAACTGGTGCAGACTGGCTGAATCCCACCACTGGAGATAGCTAAGGGGGGGAGAAAGTTGAACTTAGGGATTTGGCATGCGATTCTCAGTTCTGGCTATGCCTTGACTTCTAATAAAACTACAGGAAGTCCTTGACTTACAACCTACATCCCTGATAAGTTGTACGCCGAGTACAATTTGCTACGAAGGGATCTCCTTCCGAGGAAAGTACAGGATCTCCTCGGCTTACAAGAGTTTGTTTAGTGACAGTTCGAAGTTACACCTGCACTGAAAAAAAGCGACTTATGACCGTTTTTCACACTTACGACCGTTGCAGCGTCCCCGGGGGTCACGTGATCAAAATTCAGACGCTTGGCAACTGACTCCTATTTATGATGGTCGCAGCATCCCGAGGTTACATGATCCCCTTTTGCCGCTTTCTGACAAGCAAAGTCAACGGGGAAGCCAGATTCACTTAACAACGGTGTTATTAAATGTAACAACTGCAGTAATTTGCTTAACAAACATGGCAAGGAAAAGCCGTAAATTGGGGCAAAACCAGTGGTGGGATTCAGCCGGTTCGCACCACTTCGGCAGAACCGGTAGCTAATTTTTTGTTGCCCAGGCCCAGAATGGACTTCCGGAAGTGGCATCCACGCAGAGAACCGGTTGTTCACCTATTTGAATCCCACCACTGGGCAAAACTCATTTAGCAAATTTCTCACTTAGCAACCTAAACTCTGGGCTCGATTGTGGTCATAAATGGAGGACTACCTGCATGCCTTTCTCCACAAGCGGAGCCAAGGATGGTTTCTCTTTAAAGATTTAAGTGGTGGCAGGTCTGACAGAGGCTGAGAAAGAAACACTGACCTAACGGAACGGTAGTGAAAGTAAAAAAATTCATTCGCTGCCTTTGGAAATTAATACGCAAATCCTTTGGTTTGTTTGACCATAGTTAGAACAGCTCCATGCACTAAAAAAAAAATATTGGAGAAGCAAACACCATAGACTATTCATGCAGATAATCCTCGGCTTACGATCACAATAGAGCCCAAAATTTCTGTTGCTAAGCAAGACAGTCGTTAAGTGGGCTTTGCCCAATTTTACAACCTTTACTGCCACCATTAAGTGAATCACTGCAGTTGTGAAGTTGTTAAGCGAATCTGGTTTCCCTATTGACTTTGCTTGGCAGAAAGTTGCAAAAGGGGATCGCATGGCCCTGGGATAAGGCAGCCGTCATAAATGCATGCCACTTGCCAAGTGTCTGAATTTTGATCACATGACCATAGGGACGGTCGTAAGTGTGAAAAATGGTCATAAGTCCCTTTTTTAAAAACTTTAAATCTGGCATTATTGTAAAACTAGGTGTTTTTAAAATGGGAACCCGGAACTCGAGCACCGCAGGGTGATATGTATCCGTCTATTTTCATATCTCTAGAACATCCCGGCATTTCAGGTCTTAGGGCGACCCCCTTCGGCGATCTTTCGTCCCGGAAGTGTGGCAGCTCTCGGGGCCGTTCCAGCCGCCACCCTCTCTATCGCCGCTCCGTCTCTTCGTCGGCCATGAAGTCCGTTTTCGTTACCGTCGGCACCACCAGCTTCGACGACCTCATTGCGGCCGTGACCAGCCCGGAAGCGACCCAGGCAAGTCTTCCGAGGCCGTCCTTCCCGCTTCCCCGACGCCGTCTTTGAACGCTCGCGCCCCGCCTCAGAGCAAACAGCCGGCCGACGAAAGGGCGGAAGAAGCGAGGTTGCGCTTCTTGCGTCACTTCCTGTGCCTTTTCTAGGCACCGGCCTGCCCTGTCTCTATGGTCCCTCTGCATTCCAACCTGGGGTTTTCTGATCCTTTGAAAGTTTTCTTGCGTGGGAAAATCCTGGTGGGGAAGGAGGGGAGCCGTGCAATTCTCCTCCGAGTCCTCTCTGTGCAGTAATTGGAAGGAAGCCGCCTGAATTGGCCAAAGAAATAAAATAAATTCAGAAGGCAGATTGAAGGGGACCCTCTTAAAAGGGAGTCCCGGTGCATGCATGCTCAAAAGCGAGCCCCAGTGTGTGCGCGGTCAGAAGGGAGCCCCAATGCAGACGTGCACGGCCAAAAGTGAAACCCAGTATGGAATCTATCTATCTATCTATCTATCTATCTATCTATCTATCTATCTATCTATCTATCTATCTATCTATCTATCTATCTATCTATCTATCTATCTATCTATCTATCTATCTATCTATCTATCATCTATCTATCTATCTATCTATCTATCTATCTATCTATCTATCTATCTATCTATCTATCTATCTACATCTCTCTCTATCTACCTACATACCTACATATCTACATCTCTCTCTCTCTCTCTACCTACATACCTACATCTCTATCTATCTATCTATCTATCTATCTATCTATCTATCTATCTATCTATCTATCTATCTATCTATCTATCTATCTATCTATCTATCTATCTATCTATCTATCTATCTATCTATCTATCTATCTATCTATCTATCTATCTATCTTATCTATCTTATCTATCTATCTATCTAATCTAATCATCTATCTTCTATCATCTATCTAATCATATATATCTATATATATCTCTAATCATCTATATCTCTATCTCTAATCATCTATATCTATCATCTATCTACTATCATCTAATCATCTATATCTATCTAATCATCTATCTCTATCATCTATATATCTCTAATCATCTATATCTAATCACCTATCTATATCATCTATCTATATATCTATAATCATCTATATCTATCTATCTATCTCTAATCTATCATCTATCCATCTATCTATCTATCTATCTATCTATCTATCTATCTATCTATCTATCTATCTATCTATCTATCTATCTATCTATCTATCTATCTATCTATCCATCCATCCATCCATCCATCCATCCATCCATCCATCCATCCATCCATCCATCCATCCATCCATCCATCCATCCATCCATCCATCCATCCATCCATCCATCTATCTATCTATCATCTATCTATCTCTTATCATTTCTCCCATCTCCAAAAGTGGAATTGGAACACTGCTGTTATGTCTCCCCTAGTCCTTCTTTTCTTCATGAAGCCACCTGGGTGAGATTGGGCCAGTCCCTCTTTCTCAGCTCTGGGAAAGTGACAATGGCAAACCGCTTTTGGGAAACCTTGCCAAGAAAACTGCAGGGACTCATCCAGGCAGTCTCCAGGAGACAACACTGCTTCAAAGTCACACAAAAAACCCCCACCCAAACCCCCAAACCAATATTGCCTTAGTAATCCTTTTTCTCTCACAATAGGATACAGGAGCACAGTGGTCAATAGTATGTCGTGCACATTTTCTCACCTTGGAGAGCGAAATAAATTCAGCTTTGCAGCTTCTAACGAGTTTGTATTTGTAACCTCTTTCTGACTGCAGGTTTTACAGGATCTCGGCTATTGCAAGCTCGTCCTTCAGGTTGGCCGGGGCAAGGAATGTCCAGATTCATTTAGCACAGCCGACCTTACTCTGGAGGTGTTCAGATTCAAGAGCTCACTTTCTGAAGATGTGAAAAAAGCAGATCTGGTCATAAGCCACGCAGGTAAAGCATCTCAGCACAAACATCCAGTCTCTCTTGGCCACGCTTTGTTCACCCCATCGAAAAGATCCAAGAGCAACACAGGAAGATAATTTGTCTTTATATGTGGAAAAGTGGATCATTTATTTACGTCCTTTATTTATGTAGAGTACTGCCCCCTGGAAGCAAATGTGAAGGTGGGATTTAAAAGAGAAATGTCTTATCTTCAAGGGACAGCATGAGCTATAGAAATTTTTATTGTACTTATGGTCAGTGATTAGCTATAAGCAGTCATGAATATGTCTGCAACCTAATATAGCCCAAACAAATTCTAAAAATGTTAGAAATTTCTGAGTCCATTTCTTCTGGAGCCTTCGCCAAGCAAGTTATAGTCCAAGATATGGATTTGTACATTTTTTTTAATGCAAGACCAACTGCTGGTATATATAGGTAGAAGCTATGTCAAAGTTGTGCATGTTTGTTTATTTATTTATTTTTATTAGTTTCGTTCATTTATAACATAAAATGTGAAAATACAAAAGCAAATAGTAGGGGACAACAGTCGAAAAAGGAAAAACAAAAAAGGCGTGAAGAAGGGGAGGGGAAGAAACAAAAGGCATTGATTTCTGACTCTCTCTGTTGCAGTAAAATCAGACATTAAAATCAAATCTCAACTTTTTACATTTCTCTAGCAGAACGCACTAGCCATTTCTGTATCGGCAAATCTGTCTAATCGGTAAAACCCCAAATCATAATATCATTTTTTTTCCCCACCTCAAGCACATAGTCCAGAAGCGGTTTCCAAGTAGAAACAAAAGGACTTATGTTCTTTTCTTTTATCAGCTCAGTCGGTTTGGCCATCTCTGCTAATTCCACCAGCTTTTGCAACCATTCATCCATAGTAGGAATTGAGGCCTCCTTCCACTTTTGTGCATAGAGCAATCTTGCCGCAGGCACCATATATAAAATCAGAGTTCCAAATATTTTTTCTAGTTCTCTTTCCATTAGACCCAGAAGGAAAGTTTCTGGTTTAATCTTTTGTGTTCACTTTAAGAATTTCCTGCATTAATGTATGAATCCTACTCCAATATTTCTTTGCCTTATCACCAAAGTTGTGCATGTTTATTTACTAGATTTAATGCCTCCTTTATTTTGCACAATTCAAAATGGGTCCCTGTGAGGTAGGTGTAAGGACCCACCTCAATTTACATCTTAAGAAGACAGAACTCTTGGAACGTTTCTTCCAAAAGGAATCTTTATTAAGAAAAACTGACTGAAGGCATGCTAGACAGGATCTGGGGGACCCCATTGACCATTCAATGTTTTAAAGTGTTCCCAAGCAGTCCCACTCCACACTCCTTCCGGTCAATTCAAATTGGCAGATGGCTGGGTGTTAAATCCATTGGAATCCCAAACGTTGCAATCTTTCCCCCCCTTTTCCTTGCTGCCGGTAAAAGGAGGCTTCATAGGGAGTGAGATCAAAGGCTGATGGCCGCATTGTTATTGTTAGTACTCCACAGAGGGAATCCAGAGAGGATGTTCCTTTGTGGTTGATAGGAGGAATGTCAGTCATAAACACCCGTGTTTACTCCCCCCCCCCTTTGTAGTATGACAGAATCCAAAAGAGAGTAAGAATTGGGTTTTTCCAGAGTAGATTAGCTAGAAATAAAATATAATTGGATTCTGACAGTAGGTTTGGCAGAGAGAGAGAGAGTGGTCGGCCCAAAGTCACCCAACTTGGCTTTCATGCCTAAGACAGGACTAAAATTCACTGTCTCCTAATGATTGGCCAAAGTCACCCAGCTGGCTTTCATGCCTAAGGAGGGACTAGAACGCAAAACCTCCTGGTTTGTAGCCTGCCCCTTTAAGCCCTAGACCAGAGGTAGGCAACCTTGGCTCTTTTATGACTCGTGGACTTCAACTCCCAGAATTCCTGAGCCAGCTTGGCTGGCTCAGGAATTCTGGGAGTTGAAGTCCACGAGTCATAAAAGAGCCAAGGTTGCCTACCCCTGCCCTAGACAAAACTGGCTGTTACTGTTCATGATCAAAAAGATCCCCCCCCCCCAAATCCAAAGATAGGTGCTCTCTGGAGCATCTGCTGATTCATTACAAAACCCTCTCCATCTGCACTTATAAGATGCCTGGAAGTCAGTTGTCCAGGAATGGTCCCTGTAATATATTAGTAGTTTTCCTTAAAAGAATGCAAGCATTTTAGAATCCCGGATCCACTTGTCATTATCAATTGGCATGTTCCAAAACATGGCCGGGACTAAAACAAAGAAGTGAGCAGAACCAGAATCAAACCAAAGCATAATGTTGACTTAATTTAATACTGTAAATAAGATCATCCCATGACTATTGATTAATTTGACCCTTCTGTGACATTAAATGCAACGGTTAGAAAGCAAAAGGGTCCCCTTAATTTTTTTGATTTACTGAATGATTGAAGAAAGGAAAGGAAAGGATTGCAAGAAAGAAAGAAAGAAAGAAAGAAAGAGAGGGAGGGAGGGAAAGGAAGGAAGGAAGGAAGGAAGGAAGAGAAAGAAAGAAAGAGAAAGAAAGAAAAAGGAAATAAGAAAATATCCACAGCCCAAGACTTTTAGAGGTAGATGGGATACCTAGCTCAAACACCTCTGACTTTTATTCTACAATTTCTCTTCAGCTAGTGAAAGAATGCAATCTGGCCATGGGCAAGGGAGGCCTTGTAATTTAATCCAAAGAAGTTTGGTTCCTATCAACCCATGTTTGATGGACAGGCGCTGCTATGTCCAGTAGGATGATCCGGTTCTGGTTCTTCTGCTACAGGAGCAGGCAGCTGTTTGGAAGTTTTGGAAGCTGGGAAACCTCTCCTGGTTGTGATCAATGACAAACTTATGGACAACCATCAGCTGGAACTGGCCAGGCAGCTGCACAAAGATGGACATCTCTTTTACTGCACAAGCAAGTATGGATTTTCATAACCTCCTTAGTTACCGTTGAGATGTTCTTGGCTCTTAAGCCAACAAATGAAGGAGCACAGCAGTTAGTTGCTTTTTAGGTCTTCAATTTCACAGTTGTCAAGGATGGTGCTTTAGTTATCTTAAGATCTGAACTAAGCAAAGCAGATACAGTATATCTTTTTTTGTGCTGTTGCCATGGGGCAGGGGTCGGCAACCTTAAACACTCAAAGAGCCACTTGGACCCGTTTCCCAGAGAAAAGAAAACACTGGGAGCCACAGAAGTTGCGTGCACGCACCACGCGCACACACTGGAGGGGGGGAGCGTGATTGAAGAGTTTAATTAAAAAGAAATAGAGGCGGCTGTGCATGAGTTCTCTCTCTCTCTCTCTCCCTCCCTCCCTCCCTCCCCCCTCCCTCTCTCTCCCCCTTCTCTCTCTCCCTCTCTCCGATCTTCTGCTCACCTGGCAAGCTGGCTTCACGCTGTCCTCCGACAAGCTGGCACACATTCTTATTGGGCTGGCTCTCTCCTGCCCTTGGTCTGCCAGTCTTCTTCCCCCACTCAGTGTGTGTGTGTGTGTGTGTGTGTGAGAGAGAGAGACAGAGAGACAGAGAGACAGAGAGACAGAGAGACAGAGCTGCTGCTTCCTGCTTCCTGCTGCTTCCTGCTTCCTGCTTCGATGCAGCAAAGGCAGGAGCCCCGCCCAATAAGCTTGTCAGCTTGTCGGAGGACAGCGTGAGGCCACTCTCTTTTTTACACACAGAGAGAGAGAGAGAGAGAGAGAGAGAGAGAGAGAGAGAGAGAGAGAGAGAGAGAGAGAGAGAGAGAGAGAGAGGAGGGAAGTGCAAGTGCCTCTCTGTCTCTGTCTCTCTCTCTGCAAATGGCGGAGGAGGCTGGGAGCCGCAGGAGAAGACCCATGCCATGGGGTAATTCCTTAATTTTATTTTTTATTTCCTTTAGATATTTTATCCACACGTTATTACTTTAACAGATAACTCAAGGTAGTGAATATCACTCATGTTCCTCCCTCCCTCCTATTTCCTCACAACCACCAGCCTGCGAGGTAGGCTGGGCTGAGATAGAGGGATTGGCCCAAAGTCGCCCTGCTGGCTTTCATGCTTTCTGGGAACAGTTTTGAAACCAGAGATCCTGTGAAACTTCTCCTAAACCAGTAAATATAATAAATTTCTTTATCCTGAACCCACACTATTATGGAGAACCAGAGCAGTACATGAACTCTTCATCCTAACTCTAGTCAGGATATAAATAGTCTATTGTTTAGTAGTGACAGCTTGTCAGGATGTGTATTTCTTAATCAAACCGGTAAAGCGAGGCTCTTTGACATTTTCTCGTTCCTTTTGTTCAGTTTGAGGGAAGAAACAATTTTCAGTTTTGTCTAGACTCTAGATCTGGCACCCGGCATTGCTGAACTGCAAGTGCTTAGTCTAGATTTGCCAACTTCTTGCAAGTCCTTTGCCTATTAGCTGGGAGCTGTCCATGGTGCCCACAGGGACCATTCTCTGGACCAGGTGTCTTCAAACCTGGCCCTTTTATGACTTGTGGACTTCAACTCCCAGAATTCCTCAGCCAGGCACGCTGGCTGAGGAATTCTGGGAGTTGAAGTCCACAAGTCATAAAAGGGCCAAGTTTGAAGAGCCCTGCTCTGGACTTTATAGGTCTGCCCTCTTGTGGGCATACAGCACAACTCCTTGTTCATTTGGAATGGACGTTCTTCTGCCTGCTGATCAATCTCACAGAGGATTTCATGAAGTTCTTGTCTTCTTCTGCTTCCTGAACTGCTAGAAGGAAATGGCTGGAAAGGAAAGATTCAAAGAGATCCAGATAATTTATTCCAACCTAACAGCTAATTTGTTTTTAAAGCGATGCCAAACCCTCTGTGCCATGGTGTGAGGGCTGAAGTTGGCAAAGCTGAGAAGAATAGAATAGAATAGAATAGAATAGAATAGAATAGAATAGAATAGAATAGAATAGAATAGAATAGAATAGAATAGAATAGAATAGAATAGAATAGAATTAGAATAGAATAGAATAGAATTAGAATAGAATAGAATAGAATAGAATAGAATAGAATAGAATAGAATAGAATAGAATAGAATAGAATAGAATAGAATAGAATAGAATAGAATAGAATAGAATAGAAAATATGGAATGGAATGAAGAATAGAATAGAATAGATAGAATAGAATAGAATAGAATAGAATAGAATAGAATAGATAGAATAGAATAGAAAATAGGAATGGAAAATGGAATGGAATAGAAAGAATAGAATATAATAGAATAGAATAGAATAGAATAGAATAGAATAGAATAGAATAGAATAGAATAGAAATATGGAAGGAACGGAACGGAAAGAAAGATATAGAATAGAATAGAATAGAAATAGAGAATAGAATAGAATAGAATAGAATAGAATAGAATAGAATAGAATAGAATAGAATAGAATAGAAAATATGGAATGGAACGGAACGGAACGGAACAGAACAGAACAGAACAGAACAGAACAGAATAGAATAGAATAGAATAACCTTGGTTACAATAACCTTGTTTCTCACGCTAGGTTTAGTGTTGTTATGTCTAGCTGGACTCTCTTTCACATCCCCCCCCCCTCCCAACATCATCTAACTCTAAAAGCAAAAGGTAAAAGATGGCTACATCTCCATCTGTTGTCAATGCAAAAACATCCGATGTTGGCAGCGTTGACACTGGATTTGTATAACATGCTAGGCTAAAATGAGGCTGGATAATTTGTGCTTCAATATGTTGGGATAGCCCAGTCATGGCCTCAGTGTGTTATGTGATCTAGGGCTGTCACGTTAGACCGGCATATGACTTTTTCATTTATGGGAACACATCGTGTTTTGGACCCTTGAGTTTTTGAATATAAATAATGATATCTTAACATTTGGTGCACTATTTTAAAACCTTGTGGAGAATATAAACAGTGTGCATTGCTTTAAAATAATTCCAAAATGCATAAGGAACAGTCTTAGTATACTAGACTCTTGTTTATGAATGGAAAAATTTGATGAGTCAGATATCTGCATGTGGGAGACATGGTGTAAAGTACTATTTCTGTGGAAGCTGACGAGGCAGGAACCAAGGATTGTTAGGCCAGACAAAATTGTTATGTAAACATGGAACAGGCGTGTCTGGCTTTCAGGATGGCGAGAAGGAAGCCAAAAGCACAGCGTCTTGAAAAACAAGGAGAAAAGGCCTGGAAATTGAATGGTAGCGTGTAATTCATGAAGAGGTTGATTCCTGGCTTTTTTTTTTTGTATATGCTGTATGACTTCTTCCTTTTCTACAATAAATCAGCTTATGTTTTCACAGTTGAAAACGTCTGCTATGCGGGGCTGAGTTCCCGAAGACCTGAGATTTCTTTCTGTCGCTGGTGTGAAAGAAAGTTTCAAATTCAGTGACCACATAGTCCAAGACTATAAGGAGAACCAAGATACGTGTGTGAGAAGTATTTCGTGATGATTTTGATAAATTTTCTCTTTTTTTCATAGGACCCTTGTGGAGATGCTCAGATCAATGGACTTGTCTACTCTGAAGCCATTCCTTCCTGGACAGCCAGAAAAATTTGCTGCATTCTTGGACAACGTGATTGGCAGTTAACTATGTGGGTTATAACAAAGAGCTGCCATAACTGAAACTGGCCTAAGACCCATGCAAGTTTACAACAGTATTTGTCACCTCCTATGAAATTAAGAATTAAAGCATTCAGTAGGGTCAGTTTTTGTGTGAAACCAGCTGAAGTTTTTATACGGCATTTTGTAAACCTAAAACGGAGATGAGAATATATCTTGCCTGGCATGTAAGGCAAAGAGGCCCTTGGCTTGATTCACACAGTGGACAAAGTGCCAAAACCAATCTGTGTTACGATAGTTACGTTGTGTAAACTCAGTCTCATTCAATAAAACATGATTAAGCGGGATGATTTCCCACAGTAGATGAACCAAACACATGATCTGTGACTTAGGCAATCGCGGCTCGTTCCGCAAACCATAATGATCCATGTAATAATCTTTCCTTTATAAATTCATCAAATTAATATGAATAGCCAAGAGGTTCCCATGCCATTTAAACGTCTAAATCTTGTCATCGTTATGCATAAAAACACACAAATTCTGTGCAATCTATAAAGCCGCCTTCTCTTGATAAATGTGTTTGTAATTCTTCAGTCTGTTCACATTTTCACAATTTGATTTGGGTCTTTTTTTTCTTGGGGACCATTAGCCCCCTTCTGTGGTTGGACCTAAATACATAAGAATCTCCGAGCCAATCATTTTGCTTGGCCAGTCGGCTGGATTATTGGTCCTATTTGAAATTATGTTTGCTGCCTGTCAGAGGTGGAGAACCTGTTTTAACTGCCTGCACTTAAAGATCATGAGGGCCCCATGGTGGGACAACCAGCAATAGGATCACTCGATTCCCCAATTCCTTGTTTTGTGTTTTTTCCACCAGTTTTTTCCAGCCATTCCTTCTTCCTTATGCTTCTGGGACTCTTTAACAGGTAATTATGGTTAGGGTAAATCTTTTAACTCAATTTACCCTAAGTTCAAATCTTAAGACTGCATGCTGCCTGCATTTAATAAATAATAATAATAATAATAATAATAATAATAATAATAATAATAATAATAATACCACCACCAATAGTAATAGCCGCCTTGGGTGCAATCCCAAAACAACTGGAGCACCACTTGAACACCATTGGCATTGACAAATTCGCCATTAGTCAATTGCAAAAGGCAGCCTTACTAGGAACTGCTTCCATCCTGCGACGATATCTGTAATACCATCAAACATCCACATCTGCCTATCCCAGGTCTTTGGTAAGGACACGATAGGTAGACAAAAAAGGCAAATCCAGTCTGAACATCTGGCTGACTGTGCAATGATCAATAATAATAATAATAATAATAATAATAATAGTTGGAAGGGACCTTGGAGGTCATCTAGTCCAACCCCCTGCTCAGGCAGGGAACCCTATACCATTTCAGACAAATGGCTGTCCAGTCTCTTCTTAAAAACTTCCAGTGTTGGAGCATTCACCGCTTCTGGAGGCAGGTTGTTCCACTGATTAATTGTTCTAACTGTCAGGAACACAAGGGGAAAAAATTCATAAGCTCAGCATGGCAGTGGAACATTCTACTTATGGATGTTGTGGGTTGTCCATCTCTGAAGGCTTTTGAAGAAATGGTTGAGTAGTCATCCCTTGGGGGATGATTTAATTGGTTCTCCTGCCCACTGCTGAGGGTTACACTGGAACAGATGGTCCCTTCCAACTCTATGATTCTATACCTACTTCTAATAATAATTGCATATTGAGGTATGGTCTACAAGTGAAGTTCAAGGATGAAGCAAAAGATAGAGGAAATACATTCACGAATGGAGCACTAATTAATCACTGATTTGACTGTCTTTTTTTAAAGACTTCACACAGTCAAAGGTTCCATTTCCCAACGTGGACCAACTGCTCTATTCTTTTTTCTTGAAGTTCTAGTTTCTGTAACACCACTTAAAAAGCTTTAGTTTAAGCCATGAAGATCTACTTTCCAGGATTTTTTTTGCCTTGTCACATTTAATCTTCACTAGGTCCTTCTGTGATATGTCAAATGGTTGGGTTTAAATGTTGGACTGAGTTGTACAATGCTTTGGGCTTGGTTTATTGCATTGAATTAACCCACCACTCTATTTTGTAATGTGTGCTTTTCAGATTAAATAGAGCTAACACAGGTGAGCTGCAAAAAGGTGGATAATTACAGCTGAGCTGCCAAAAATTCATGCTCTTTTTAACTCTTTTCCACCATCTAGTGGCTGGCCTGATTTTGCAGCCCAGATATGGTAGATTGTGGCAGATGTGTGAATCCAGCTGTTGTCCTTGCAAAAACATGATTTATGCCTTAGTGCAGGGGTGGGCAACTTGATAACCTGTGGACTTCAACTCCCACAATTCCTGAGCCAGCCATGTTGTTAAGCAAATCACTTGTTAAGTGAATCAGATAAGTTACATGAATCCAGCTTCCCCCATTGACTTTGGTGTCAGAAGCCAGATGGGAAGATCACAAAATGGCAATCATACGATCCCTTTCATGCTGCCAACTGTTACAAATCCATGCCAGTTGCCTGAATTTGGATCACATGACTGTTGAGATGTCGGGACCGTTGTAAGTGCAAGGACCAGTCGTAAATCACTTTTTTTCAGTGCTGTTGTAACTTTGAACGGTCACTAAATTAATGGTTGTAAGTCAAGGATCACCTCTCTCTGATTTTTAACTCTTAGGAATGGCCAGGGGGCCCTAACCCTTCTCATCCTTTGGCCTAAGACAGGGGTAGGCAACCTTGGTTCTTTTATGACTCTGTGGACTTCAACTCCCAGAATTCCTGAGCCAGTCATGCCGAGGGGAAAGGGAGAGGTTTCCAAGCTGAGCCATGCTGGCTCAGGAATTCTGGGAGTTGAAGTCCACAGAGTCATAAAAGAGCCAAGGTTGCCTACCCCTGGCCTAGAGAAATGTTTTTCAAATTTGGGAACTTTAAGATGAAGGACTTCAACTCCCAGAATTCCTGAGCCAGCATGGCTCAGCTTGGAAACCTCTCGCTTTCCCCTCAGCATGGCTGGCTCAGGAATTCTGGGAGTTGAAGTCCACGAGTCATAAAAGAGCCAAGGTTGCCTACCCCTGGCCTAAGATCAAGCATGAGTCACTGGCCAATTATGGGAACCCAGGTCCAAGTCGCTGGAGGACATCAAGTAGAGAAAGCAACAGGTGACAACCCAGCATGTTGTCAAACAGCTGTCTGCAGATTATGATTTAAGATTATGATAAACCACGGTTAGCAAGATGAACTGGCTGAACCATTACAGTCTATGAAAATATTACAACCCCTTCTACTTTAATTTAGCATACACTGCCTAGAGTAAACCAAGCCCATGGGTTATTTTACAGGTCCCCGTTTTGCATGTAATCTCCAATCCACGGAGAGATCTGGTAACTGTGTAAGCAATTGTCCAGTTAATTACAAGTAAACGCCTCGTGGGAACCCACCCGCTAGGTCAATGTCTCTATGTGCAACACCTGGAGCCTTCATTAACCCACCTGAACCCCCCACCATAAACAAAGTTAATTCACTAATCACAGAATCCTAGGGCTGGAAGGGACCTCAGAGGTCGTCTAGTCCAACCCCCTTGCTCAAGACAGGAGACCTTATATACCATCCCGGTCAAGGTCTCCAGTCTTAAAACCAGTTTTGACCAGTCAAACGGACTGGACCACAGAGACCTCCCCCGCCGCCTCCGCCTCCCTACAGTCAGGGCCACGAGGGGCTTCCTTCGCCCTCCAGACCCCCGCCCCCGCTGCCCTCCGGCCAGCCGCCAGCCCCGGCTCTCAGCCACCCGCGACGCGCCTCGTGGGAAAGCGAAGGCGGGCTGCCGCCACGTGCCGCCTTCCCACGTGGGCCGGGCGCGCGCTTGTGGCCCGGGCCAGATTGCCGACAGCTGAGACGACTCTCCACGCACACACAGAGACAGACACACAAACACACAAACACACACACACACACACGCCCCTCCCTGCCCCGCCCCGCCCTGGCCTTTAAAGGGCCGGCCCGGACCACACCCTCCTCCCCGGCAGCGCTCGTCCCTCGCCCCGACCCTTTGCGCGCTGCTTGCGCCCCGCTTCCTCGCTCTCTCTGCCTGCTTGGGGACCCCCGCTTGGTCTCCCCTCCCGGGCGCCTTTTCCTGGGGTTGCGCTCCCCGCAGCCTCGCCTGCCTGCCTGCCTCTTCCCCCGCCTTGGCCATGCAGAAGGGCTGGAAGAAGTACTTTGGCCAGAAGTCCCTCAGCGAGGTGACCATGGACGAGTACCTGGGCAGCCAGGGGCTCTACCGCAAGCTCACGGCCAAAGACGCCACTTGCCTCTTCCGGGCCATTTCCGAGCAGGTAAAGCCCGGGCTGGCCCGTGGGGACGCCCCCCACTCCGGCTCTTGGCCCCGTGTAGGGCTGAGCTCCGGCTTTTGGGTGGGTGGGTGGGGGGGGGCAAAGGGGGTGAAAACCCGCACCTGAATAAGTCGTGGGTACGCGAAACGCCCGCGAGCAGAGGCCGAGGCTTCCCCCCTTTCTCCTCTTCCTCGTCAATGTTGGGTTTTTTGGGGGGGGTCTCTTTCCAAGCAGGGTAGCGGCCAAGCAGAAGATGCAACCGACTTAGAGCCCTTCCCACTGCCGACCTCCTTGGCTTTAAGCGAAAGTCTGGTTGCCTTTTAAAAGGGGATAAGTTGTAGTCAATGAATTGGTTGACCACAGGTAGAGAAGGATATCGTAAGGTATGGATTTGTTCAGGCAACCAGGTGAAATGGTCCTGCTGCTGCTTTATTTTAAAACGGGCCTAACTTCTGAGCAACTTTTAAACAAGGTTGGTTCCAGCAGTGGGTTAGACTTCAAACATGGGTTGGCTTTGACTTCCAGCTACCTTCATTTGTAGTCCGTTTACCGATACGTAGTGGCTTACCCGGCTGCTGTGGTTAAAAGGGGGTTTAGCAGTGTGAACTCAGTTGCTGTTCAGGTGGGCTGTGTTCCAAGTTAACGGCATAAAGGCAGTTCAGGAAATTCAACAAAATTTGCTGCTCTGTAGCTCAGCACTGGCCAGTTTTGCTCAGGCTTTGTGGTTAAGCTGGGTTAAGCCTGGTTAGTACTTGAATGGGAACCAGCAGCCAATAGCGTAGCTGTAGACTTTTGAAAATTCAGAATGCAACCGAGAAGTTTCACCAGGAGTAGAGAACTTGGTTTGCGGGCATTTTTCACTTTTCTTTTTAGAAAATAGAACCTAGAGAAGTATTTGTTCTGATAGAATTTAAATGCAGAGTAAGAGGGTGGAAAGTCTCATCCTGATTATTACTTTGCCCAAGTAATAATGGAATATTTGATAGTTTATGTAATGTAATGCAGCCTTTCTAAACTGGAGATAACCGCAGGTATCCAAACCTCTGCTCTTGAGATTCTCAACAAGTGGCCATGCCAGCTGGGGAATTCTGGGAATTTAATTAACACACACACACAAACCGCACCAAGAAATGGCCAAGTTGATGTGCTGCATCTTTCTGGACTGGCACCCAACTGATTTGTTGGGCCGAAAGAATAGTACCAAACTTAATACATTTTGTTATTTTGCTTGAGAAAAACATAAGTCAATCGTGTCGTGCAAAAACTAGCAGAGTTTGTAACAGTTTTCTTATGGGTTATTGTTTGTATTTTGGATCTGAGCTATGGGTAAGTATGGTGTGTTTGTTGGGAGTTTTGCCTGGACTGCAAGGTGATGTAACATGTTTATAAACAAACATTCAACACTTAAAAAACTGGAACCACCTGTTTGAGTAGCTAAGATCTTGTAGCCTCTTCTCCATCTGAGTTCCATGGACTACTTTGAGATGTAATGGGTCTCTGGGAATAATTATGAATGCTCTAATACAGGGGTCCTCAACCTTGGCAATTCTGGGAGTTGAAGTCCCCAAGTCTTAAAGTTGCCAAGATTGAGGACCCCTGCTCTAATAAAGTGTTTTGCAACCTTAGCCATTTTAAGAGGTGTGGACTTCAACTCCCAGAATACGCATTGCTGGCTGGGGTATTCTGGGAATTGAAGTCCACATCTCTTTAAATGGCTAAGGTTGGGAAACGCTGCTTTAATGCAAGCCATTTATGGATCACTACGGAGTATTCATAATGCTTGACCTCTTATCTAGCTAATTTAAAATAACAGTGGATCTGCTTAGTTTGGCTAGAAGTGACCCAAAGACCATTTATTGAACAAATGTACTTTGTACAAGATTTAAACTCTTTCAGAATCTCACTGGTAGGCTTGTATGTTTTCTGATCCCTGAATTTAGTATCCAACAGAAGAATCATGCTGTTGTTTCTTTATTTGTGCTCCTACTTTTTGATACTTTTAAGATAAGGTAACATGAATTACATTCCATACATTAAAGGATTTTCTTATTGTCTTAATCTTTGAATATTTTGGCAAGCATTAATAACTCTGAAGCTTCAGAACAGAGATATAATTTGCACGTAGCTCTATTCCGCTTCGTGAAACTGTACTTGGCTCATACTGCCCTAATTTTTTTTATTGATATTTCTACTTTTTTAAGGTTTATGCTTGTCAGATTCATCACATGGCAATCAGAAATGCTTGCGTTTCCTTCATGAGGAAAAACCAGATAAATTTTGAGTCCGTGAGTATATTTGTTTTAGAAGCATGTATATATAAACCTATCCAACCACATGCACATTTAATTTGTTTTTAATTTTGAAATGGCTTTAACTGCGGAACTGAATCCTAATTTTTATTATATTGTAATTTTATAGTAATTTTCTTAGCTGCTTGGAGTGGAGCGTCAGACGTTATTGAAGTTTAATAAAAAAAATATTGTGTCAAATCATTTCAGTATGTGGGGTCCCTGCTGTTCTCTGAACTTGGTGGCTTTCTTGCAGATGTTTCATTATTGAACTAGGTGCCATCAGTGTTGGAGGGGAGTGACTGAAACACTTTTAAATCCATTTGCAGATATCTGTATAGGCACATACATACTTTATTCTGTCACATTTTCAAATGGAGACACTTTGATTTACTGAGTTGTGTCAGTTATAGGGGGAAGAGTTGTGTCAGTCTTTATTGGCAAAAACCAGAAGTCTGTAGCATCTTTCCAAACATTATTAAAAGGCACAGATTTTTGTCAGCTGCAGCTCCCTTTATCAGCTGCATAAAATAGTTAACCACTGTGTATCTGATGGAGGGAATTGTAGCTTGCAAAAACGTACATTACCTGGAAAAGGTGTTATAGGCTCCTGATATTTTCCCACTATAGACTGGCTCGGTTCTTCTCCTACTTTATTTAGTACTTTCTTTCATGTTGCAACATCTGATGATGGATTTACTGTGATGATTCAAGGTGAAATCATAGATTCACAAGGCACAGTTTGGGTCAATTAATTATCTGCTGTAACCACGTATGAGCGCAAGTCAGTGGTGGCTTTGGAACGCAGTGGCTCAAGTGGTTGGGACACTGGGCAAGAGGTTAGTAAGCCCACGTTTGAGACCTGAGAGCTGCCGTGAGGCGGGGTTGAGCCTCCTTTACTCCAGCTCCCGCCGGGGACATGAAAGGAGCCCCCCAACTGGGCATACCCAAGGCAACAGTGATGTCACCGGCTAATCCTTTCAACCCGGAAATTCTTCAGAGCATCAAACACGAATGCAAAGTTATGGCTTTCAGAGATTGGTAGTCTAAACAAGAGTTGAAGGTTTTACTCAGATTTTAGGATGTTGAGTAAAAGCAGAATATCTAATTGCTTTCTTTCTTTCTTTCTTTCTTTCTTTCTTTCTTTCTTTCTTTCTTTCTTTCTTTCTTTCTTTCTTTCTTTCTTTCTTTCTTTCTATCAAGTATGTGGAAGGCTCATTTGAAAAATACTTGCAACGACTTGGAAATCCGAAGGTAAGAAAGATTTAGCAAATTTGCTCTGGATTCATCAGAACCACTGAACGAGAAACCCATGAAAGCTTTAAGCAGTGTAAAATATCAAGCTGAATAAAGTAGTCCTGGACTTGCAACAGTTCATTTAGTAACCATTCAAAGTTACAATGACACTGGAAAAAGTGGCTTAGGACCATTTTTCACACTGGATGACGGTTGCAGCATCCCCATGGTCACGTGATCAGAATTTAGGTGCTTGGCATGTATTTATGAGCCCTGGTGGCGCAGTGGTTAGAAGGCAGTATTGCAAGCTAACTCTGCCTGGAGTTCGATCCTGACACCCTCAAAGGTTGACTCAGCCTCCCATCCTTCCGAGGTCGGTAAAATGAGGACCCAGATTGTTGGGGGCAACAGGCTGACTCTCTAAACCGCTTGGACAGGGCTGCAAAGCACTGAAGCGGTATATAAGTGCTATTGTTATTGCTACGATGGTTGCAGTGTCCCAGAGCCATGTGATCACCATTTATAACCTTCCCAATCAGCTTCCAACAAGCAAAGTTCATGGGGCCAAATTTGCTTAACAACCCCACAATTTGCTTATCAACTGTGGCAAGAAAGGTTGTAAAATGGGGCAAAATTCACTTAACTGTCTTGCTTAGCAGCAGAAATTTGGGGCTCGTTTGTGGTCGTGAGTTGAGAACTCTCTGTATGTTGGGATTTTCTTTAACTAGCATTTAATTCCATATGAAATTGTTTACTGACCAGCCTATGCTACAGACCATTCCCCCCCCCCCAATCTAGAT
Organism: Azemiops feae; assembly: GCA_023970755.1. NCBI lineage: Eukaryota > Metazoa > Chordata > Lepidosauria > Squamata > Viperidae > Azemiops > Azemiops feae. Next base: position 192,049 of record JALGBA010003868.1, on the reverse strand, counting down.
GGGTTAAATTTGCTTTATTAGTATACACGTATATTATATACGTGTTGTCTGATACGCGTAAGGGTCTTATTTGGGGGAAATTGTTTGCAGATTTTACTCTTGGAAAATATAACAGTAGCTTCAAAAGTGAAATTTAGGTCTCTCTTTTTCCACCAAACACGTTGAAGTTATCTTTTTTGTAAAAATATGGAAGCTGACACCAACCTTACTACTGTATTTCTCTTGAGTTATAAAATTATGCTCATTAAACAAATTAATACATGCATGCTATGATGCACCCATTTCTTTTGCATTTCTGTGGGACCTTTGCTCCTTAAGAAAATAGTATATTTCAATTTACTGTATGAAAATGCTGATATCCTGCCCTATTTTCTCAAGGAAGTTTTGGGGGTATGTGATTGAAAATACTATAATTTTAATCAGGTGACTGTAGGTACACCATGACTGCTGTTTGAAGACCAGTTGTAAGTCACTTTTTTTCAGCATTGATATAAATTCAAATGGTCACTAAACAAATAGACATAAGTCAAGGCCTAACTCCGATGTAACCAATGTTAGATAGTCTAAATCAGGGGTCACCAACCTTGGCAACTTTAAGACTTACGGACTTCAACTCCCAGAATTCCTCAGCCAGCATGGCTGGCTGGGGTATTCTAGGAGTTGAAGTCTACAAAGTCTACAAAGTTGAAGTCTTAAAGTTGCTAGGTTTGGAGACCCCTGATCTAATTTGATTTAATCATGTAGCCCAAGGGCCTTCAAACTTGGCAACTTTAAGACTTGTGGACTTCAACTCCCAGAATTCCTCAGCCAGTCCTGGCTGGCTGAGGAATTCTGGGAGTTGAAGTCCACAAGTCTTAAAGTTGCCAAGTTTGAAGACCCCTGAATTGTAGCTGAATGTCCATGGAGATTCTCAATCATCCAGGTCATAGCTGTCCCAAAGATGCTTTTTTTTTTTTTTTTACGAGGCAACTGGAGTTTCTTGTATTTTCCTTTGAAGATGTTTCGCTTCTTATCCAAGAAGCTTCTTCAGTTCTTTGGGACAATCATGTAGCTGCTTGATTTGGGAACTCACTGCTGTGTTTGAATTGCCTTCAAGGAGACCTCTGTGTGGCATGTATTATGGCAATCTCATATGAACATTAATGCTTGCGTCATTAGCTAGATTGAGCATTAGATGAGGGCTTATGTTGGAGCCACCCCAGAATTGTTATATTGCAAAGTAGTCACTTCATTTCCCTTCTGTTAAACAGGAAAGTGCTGGACAACTTGAGATCAGTGCCTTCTCACTGATCTATAAGTAAGTACTATATTACATTTTCGAATGTCAGAACTTGATCTCTTTATATTATTTAAATAAAATATACATCTTGCAACTTAACAGAAGCACATGGAACCCAAGAAAGTATTCATCATTTGTTCCTTCATAGATATTAAAGAGTTTCCACCACTTACAGCTCTTAGCAGTAATAAAAATGATCCGAATGCATGTTGGAACAGGATATAAATCTATTTGGCAATCATTAAACTGTTGGCTTTAGCAATAATTTATTGGATCTGTCTTAAAAGCAGCACAGCGCCATTTTCCTTGATCCGTTGGTGATTTACATGCTGCCTTTTAAATAAGCTTTCTCAAGACGGGGTACAGTCAAATGCCATAAAAATACCACAAAACCTGTTATCTAAAATTATAAATTAAAGGCTAACTAATAGAAGCAGCTTCCAAGACTTTTGTAGGCATTTAGCTATCAAATTAAAACTGCTGGGACAATTTATCACAGCAGGGATTTAAGACCAAAGGGAAAAAAATACTGAGTTGGTAAAAAGTGTAGTGGAACAGCTTCATATGTGAGAACAGTTAATCAGTGGAACGGCTTCCCTCTGGAAGTTGTGGATGCTCCATCACTGGAGGTTTTTAAGAAGAGATTGGACAGCCATTTGGTGGGAATGGTCTAGGGTCTCCTGCTTGAGCAGGGGGCTGGACTAGAAGACCTCCAAAATCCCTTCCAGCCCTATGATTCTGTGAATCTAAGGTGAATAAAATCAGTTAGCTTCTGTCTATGATTCTATGGAAGAACTGGTATAAAGTCTCCTGCCTTGAGCAAGGGGATGGACTAGAAGACCTCCAAGATCCCTTCCAGTCCTATGATTCTATGAATCTAAGGTGAATAAAATGAGTTCCAGCTGCTTTGATTTCCGATGGATAAAAAAAAAAAAGCACAGAGCTACTTGTAACTTACAAGAAGTGTTTAGTAGCAGAAAAGCTACCAGAAGCAGCACTATTGGGAAGCTGTGCCAGCTGGCTGGACAAGTGCAGACTGGAAATCCAGTGACTGTCTTGTGTGCGATTCTGTTTTATTTTTCCAAAACATCTGGAGGTTGCACAAACCTAACTCACTGAAATAACTACAGTAGTGTGTGGGGGAGAGGGTCTTCTTTCGTGATCCACCTGGTGCCAATCATTTTGCTTGGTCAGTTGGCTGGACTAATAATCTACCAATATATTTGAAATTAGTGTTGCTCTATAGCAGAGATGATACCCTTCTCTCATTGGCTGCACTTACTTGAAGATCATTAGGTTCCACAGGGTGGGACATTCTGCAGTAGAATCACTGTTTTTAATTTTGTTTTGCTATTCCTTTCTCCAGTTTTATCAACTCGTCCTTTCTTGCATCTTTAGGACTCTTAGAAATAATTACTGTTAGGTTTAATCAAGTGAATTCCACTGTAGACTGCATTCCTGTCTAGATTTTGACTGGGGTATTCTGGGAGTTGAAATCCACAAGTTGCCAAGGTTGGACAAAGTTTCTAAAGTGTCCAAAGAATAAAACTCTCAGTACTTTGCATTTGTGTGTGTGCGTGTGTGTGTGTGTGTTCCTTGTTTGGCTTTCCTTTTCTGGATCTTGCTTAGATATTGGGAGAGTGGTTGACTTCCAATCTAAAGACTGATTTAGTTTCATTTTACACTTTATTGTAAACTAGAGGAGACCTCAATAATTGACAGTATGTTCAGAAAAAAATAAAGACCTGTCATAGGGTTACACTTTTTGTTGTCAGAAATACATCACGGAAAAAATCTATCACTAGCTTTAAATGTTGTTGGTCTTTTCAAGCTAATGAGTGTTTATGTAATGTTTGCTGTATAAGACCGAAACTGAGAATCTCTTGATGGAGACCCAGGCGGTGTAGTATCTAAGGAGTTGGGCTAATACTGGGGAGACACAGCTCCAACTCTGCCACTGAATTTTGTTCTCTTTCAGCCCAAATTATTTCTATGGCTGATGGCGCAGGAAGCAATTAGAGAACAGAGCATTTGTGAGCTTCTTGATGAATGATAATTTACAAATCTAACAGATAAATAAAACAAGCACGTGGTGGGCAGTTGTGGTTGACTGCTTCTTTCCAAAAGGTTGTCCTTTTTTCTACTTGGTCAGCCTATGTGAGTGGTCACTGACCAGAACAGTGATGGCAAACCTTTTAGAGACTTGAGTGCCCAAACTGCAACCCAAAACCCACTTATGCATCGTCGAGTGCCGGGTGGGTGTGGCCCATTGGCTGGGTGTGGCCCATTGGCTGGGCGTGGCTCATTGGGTGGGCGTGGCTGCGGTGGTAACGGCAGACTGGGTGGGACTAAAAAGTTCAATCAATCAATTCCAACTTTGCAAGATCTTTTTTTTTCCCGCGAGAAGTTGAAATTGATTGAACCTTTTTTTTTTTTTTTGCACACGGCGGTGGAGGCCTAAAGCAAAAAGGTTTTCTAAAACCCAGCTGAAGGCCTAGGACTGGGGCGACGGCGCACATGCCCACAGAGAGGGCTCTGAGTGCCGCCTCTGGCACCCGTGCCATAGGTTCGCCACCACTGGACCAGAACAACCCTTTGGTCCCCTGAAATCTTACTCCTCTTTAGATTCTTCTAAAGCTGAAAATGTCTTTCTAATATGAACCTTCAAAAATAATTGGTTTCCCTTGGCTGATGTTCTCCAACTGACTGTTGACAAGAGTTGCACTTCAGTGTGGTGGGAAAGAAGTAGAGTGGAAAATATGGTAGATATTCCATTTTGTACAGTAACACATTATATTCTCATATGTTCTGGGCTAGCTAGGGATTTCTGGGAGCTGAAGGCCAAACATTTTCAAGGTCTAGATGTTGGAAAATACTGGCTCAGAAGAGTTTCAATCAAAGTTATGGGGTCTATTTCTTGACCTGAACTACCTTGAAGGGATGACTGGTCATACACTTCCAAGAAAGGCAACTTATATATTTTTTTTCTGTCTCTCTTACCTTTGCAATTAATTAGCCGAGACTTCATTCTTTATCGGCACCCTGGAAAACCTGCTTCTTACGCTACTGACAATGGCTTTGAAGACAAGGTAAGTGAACTTGGCTTATGAGAGAAAAACTCAAAGTACCAGTCTATATGTTAGGTCAGGGGTCTTCAAACTTGGCTCTTTTATGACTTGTGGACTTCAACTCCCAGAATTCCTCAGCCAGTGTGCCTGGCTGAGGAATTCTGGGAGTTGCACAAGTCATAAAAAGGCCAAGTTTGAAGACCCCTGTGTTAGGTGATGTGCAGGTGTCTCGTTTCTAGCTTCCTCAAGTACAGTACAAAATCACTTCGGCTATTGGGAGAGTATAAAACCTTTTGTTAATTTCCCACTCCTGAAATGCTTGAAACATACTTGAAGGGAGACATTTCATGAACTGTAAAAGATTTATATGATTCATTTCACAGCGTCACATTTATAGTGGAAGTGTGAAGTATACGCCATCCCTTTAATTTTATTTGCATCTGTGTTACAAGACCAGTATAGTCAAAATAGGATCCTATAGGATAATCTCATTCTAAGATGTATGAATATTAAAAAAATATGCTATCCTCTTAATACCATACCTTCATCATACCCAAATAAGTAAAGTAGGGCATTTAGAAAGAGTGAATAGATTAATGGTGTCCTGATTAATTGGACAGCTCTCTCCTTGTGATATATAACTGGATATGTTTACAATCGTACAAATCAATTTACGACACAAAATAATAGCGTTTGCAAAGCGTGCTTCATAAATATAATCTCATAAGAACTATCGTACATTATGCTTTTCTTTTATACGTAGACATTAATTTTAAAAGCACCCTTTTTATTTGTATGTAAGTCATTTTTGCATTTAATCTATGAATGACATTTAACTTCTATCAATGGGGGAAGCATTCTGACTGCTCCTCCGTATAGTGATCAAAACTACACATGTTTTCGGATTCCCAGCATTATTTTTAAAGTAAGATTTTTGCCTTTCAGATTCTACTGTGCTGCTCCAGTAATGGTCATTATGATTCCGTGTATACCAAACAATTTCAAGCCAATGCTGCAATCTGCCAGGGTAAATAAAACATTGCCCTTTCTATCCCACCACTCTGTTTTAAGTAGCATAATAATAAATCTATCCTGTGCAAGATGTTAAGAACTTCCCAGAAATCCCCTATTTTTAAAAGTGTGTTGTTGTTATCATCCATTTAGTTGTGTTTGACCCTCAGCCACTCTATGAACCAGCAATCTCCACCCCTCTCTGTCTTGCATCTCCTCCTTCAGATCCACCATGGTCATCCCGGTGTCATCCTTTATAGTGTCCAGCCAGTGGATACTAAGGCCGCCCCTTCTCCTTTTTCTGCTGATCACTCCCAGCATGATTGACTTTTTGAGTGAGTCAGCTTTCATGACATGGCCGAAGTATGACAGCCTCTGTTTGGCTATCTTGACTTCAAGTGATATTTTTGATGAGGTTCGGTCTAGGACTTTTGTTATTTTTTTAGTCCATGGGATGCGTAATGGACACCTCCAGCACCACCGTTCAAAGGCGTCCCACCCTTCTCCTATCTGCCTTTTTCAGAGTCCACTGTGATGACCCAGGGCACAGCACATAGGCAATGCAGTCAGCTGGCAATTCCAACCGCCCTTTAATTGCTCCAAATTTTCCCCAAATGCTCCCACGTTTCTGGCAAGCCTCACAACAAAGGAAGACACACACACCTTCAGCTGCCTCTGGCTGCAAGTAGTTTCACACACAGTCTGATTAGAAGAGTAATTTACTCAAGGCCACGGAGATAACAAGGAATGACACATACATCCAAAATCTAACGAGTCTGTGGAATACAAGCTTGCCTGAGCAGTTTCAGAAGAGAAGCCAAAATACAATCCGAGATCTTTGAACATCCCAGCAACATTGTCAGTCAGTCCAATGGTCAGAGTTTCTGGGTTTCCAAGCAGAAATCACAACACAGAACAAGAGATCAGCAACAACACACAAAACTCCAAGGAATCAGCGTTTGTTCCCGACAAATACCTCTGCCCACAACGTCTCCTTAAGTCTCAGTCTCCAGGTGTGCCTTGTGGAGAGGGGCAGGACGCTCTCCTCCCGAGTAGTTGAGCCTGCCTGCATTGTTCCCTCCTTCTCTCCACTCTCCGTACTCTAGGATCAGGAGGGGGTGGCCCTTACTCTTCGCCTGAACTCTGTGTCTCCTGTTCATCCTGTCCCAATCCTGAAAGGCCCTGGCCTGCCTCTGCCTGCTCTTCCCCACATTCCTCTGAAGCCACAGACACCTCTCCCTCAACCTCCATAGGGTCCCATTCCAGCTCATTTTCCTCATCAGATTCAGGCTCCGACGGAGGCATGACATCCACATTTCGCAGCCATAAGTAGCAATTGGAGAAAAATTATTGTGTTCAAAAGTGTGTTCCAGCTTATAAACTGTTTATAAAGGTGCAACCCTTTATTTGCCTAGCTGTCCTTTACGAAACTCTGTACAAAAATGTCTTCAAAGTGGATGAAGAAGAATTGAAAACCGCCATTGACATGTTTCGAAATGGGGCTAAGAAAAACAGAAACAGTGCATCTGTCGGCAGCGAAGACGCAAACTTTGATTGCTTTCCTGACAGGGCATCCAGAAATGCTCCAGAAAAGAGGTATGCTTTGAAAATTAAAGAACTACAGTTAACATCTCATTAGACCTCATGAGGTGGTGTTCCAGGGCATCTTAACATTGCATGTCTAAGAGGGCTGATGGTCAACACCATTGCTATCTTTAGCACAACTGGTTGTCCCAATTCAGCAGTCTTCTTCAGTAGTTGGCCAAAATTAATTTTGCCAATGAATGCTGGAAGCTGCTGCTTAACAAATTTAGAGGGAGCACTAGGTCAGGGGTAGGCAACCTTGGCTCTTTTATGACTTGTGGACTTCAACTCCCAGAATTCCTGAGCCAGCATGGTTGGCTCAGGAATTCTGGGAGTTGAAGTCCACGAGTCATAAAAGAGCCAAGGTTGCCTACCCCTGCACTAGGTGAAAGAAAGCTGCTATCTGGAATGTATCTCGATGTATAGGGTGATGTCAACCCAAGCCAACCAGCCCAGATTAAGAAAGCCAGAACTATACAGACTTCCGAATAGTATCTTGAATGCTAATCTTAGGGTAGCTATAGAATCTTAGAACCTGCAAGAGAAATTTCCCAAACTCATTTATAGTGACTTCATTCAGGTCTTTTTCCTAGCTTGTTCACCCCCTGGGCTGAGTTGCTTTTTATGAAATAAGCTGTCAGCTGATTTTGTTTCTGCCTCTCGATGGTTGATGGCTACTTTCCCTTCCTTTCTTAGCCTCCTGGCAGCCTCTCACAGATGGAAACTCTTCCGTGGGGAATGCAAAGCTGCTGTCATCAAGTTGTTTTTGTAGGTCAATTTCTAAAATTTGTAGGTGCTTCCCAGATCATTCAACACTGGGTGGCACCAACATGCTGCCGTATTTTGCTTTTCCTGCTTCTGAGTTTCAGCACTGGACAGCGATGGATAGACATGCATTTCTTTTTTTCTTTTTTTGATCCAATGTGTCTTTAATTGTTTAGGTTGGAAGACTGGGTAAACTTTGATTCGGCCCACCCAGCGGAGGAAAAATGCAAGCAAGTCGCCGAGGAAGAAAAGGTTTGACAATTTTCAGACAAGGAGATCCCATGTGTGCAAGCAACTATGTAGTATATATGCGGGCATATATGTAGTAGGAAGCACAGTTTCACCTCGTCTTCCTTTTAACGTTGCCTCTTCTTCTGATGCTACACTGCTGTGGTTAAACACTTGCATGTCTAAAATGTTTAAATTCAGCTTCAGGGGAGGCAGGTACAAGGGCTGGGAAAATAACGTCTTGGAAAACTACACTTAAGGTGTCATTAACATACTGCTGGCTTTCTGGAGCTGTGCTACCTAAATGTGGTGTTTAAATATTCTGCTCTTGAGCTTTTCCTGTTCTAAAGAGTTGTGGTTTTTCTTTAAAGAAGCCTCCTTTGTCATGTCCCCCCTTTCTCTGTATGTAGTTTTTTTTCAACTCCATCACGTCTTTTGATAGAACAAATAATTATAGATTCATTCTCTAGCTTTTTACCACTCTGCATTAAATTGCTTTTAGTTGTCTGGATTTGAACTAATTACAGGTAGACTTCAAATTAGAACCACAATTGAGCCCAAAATTTATGTTGCTAAGTAAAAAATTTGTTAAGTGAGTTTTGCCCCCTTTTATGACTCTTCTCGACACATTTGTTCAGTGCATGCCCTTAAATTAGTAACAGGGTTGTTAAGTGAATCAGGTTTCCCCATTGAGTTTGCTTTCCAGAAGGTTGCAAAAGAGATCACATGACTCTGGGATAGTGCAACCGTCATAAATGTGAGTCAGTTGTCAAGCATCCGAATGTAAATCACATGACCCTGGGGATGCTGCAAAGGTCATAAGTGTGAAAAATGGGCACAAGTCACTTTTTTCAGTGCTGCTGTAACTTTGAATGGTCACTAAACGAACTGTTGTAAATTGAAGGCTACCTGTATAACAGGACTTTCCAACCTTGGCAACTTTAAGAATTGTGGACTTCAACTCCCAGAATTCCTCAGCCAGCATGAATTCTGGGAGGTAAAGTCTACAAATCTTAAAAGTTGCCAAGGTTGGAGACCCCTGAACTATAACATGACTTTGCACCATTCAAAATACGGGGGATGCAAACCCGTAATGTAGTTTATCTAAACCCAGATAAGTGTCGGGTTTCTCTGCTGTTTGCCTAAACTCAAAGTAATGGCTGTCTTATGATTAAGCAATCCTTCAGGAAAATGAGGCAGAATCCAGGATTGGGAATGGGAAATCAAAGTTGACCTACTCTTATTTTACTGTTTCCTGTCTGCCTGGTGTGGGGGATTATTTTTGGAAAAGGACTTTTATCAGGTTACCATGCACATACGATATTCTTCTCCTCTGTGGAAGATAAGTGCAAAATGGCAACAAAAAGTGAAAGTGGGACTAGCCAACTAGGAACTGATGTGGTTTGCTGCTTGTATGCGTGAAACCTAGGTGTAAATTAGAGCCGTGGTGGCATAGTGGTTAGAATGCAGTACTGCAGGCTAATTCTGCTGACTGCCGGCTGCCAGCAGTTCGACAGTTCCGATTCTCACCAGCTCAAGGTTGACTCAGCCTTCCATCTTTCCAAGGTCGGTAAAATGAGGACCCAGATTGTTGGGGGCAATAGGCTGACTCTGTAAACAGCTTAGAGAGGGTTGTAAAGCACTGTGGAGCGGTATATAAGTCTTAAGTGCTATTGCTATTGCTAAATCTTGTACCTGTGATTAATACTGAATGTAGTTTAGGCTAGGACTGTTTAACATTAACAAACTTATGTCCTTTTTTTAAAAAAAATGTGGTCATTGGCTATCTACTTATAAACAGAATTCCCAAGAGAACTGCTTTACACTTTGTCTCCAGGATTGGAACAAGCTCTAAATTATTTTAAATTAAAATAATTAAATTAAATTAAATTAGCTTGTCTCCCAGCCTCAGTGATTAGTGAAGTGTGTAAAAATCCCTAATCAGTGGTTCAAGTTTTTTTTATTGCGCTGTTGTTGATGTTTATCTTCTAATTGGCACGTGCAAGTTGAACTTGCCATGTTCTGGGGCGGTTGCTCAGCCGAGAACAAGTGAAGTTCAACTTGCACGTGCCAATTAGGAGATAAACATCAAATAGTAGGAGCAAAGTGTAAACCAGTAGAGGCAAAGGGATGCATCTAGTGGTGCAAAGTGTAAACTAGTAGATAGATTTGAGCATTTCTTTTACAGACGGCAGGTTGAGAGCAATTGTAGCCAGCAGCTCTTCTAATCTGTTCCTCTTCAACTTCACAGCCTCCTGACAACCCAAGGATGCCCTTTCCCTACAAAGTATTGAAAGCCCTGGACCCTGAGATCTATCGGAACATAGAGTTCGATGTTTGGCTGGAGAGCAGAAAAGGTAGTAGTAGTAGTAGTAGTAGTAGTAGTAGTAGTAATAACAACAACAACAACAACAACAATAATAATAACAAAATAATAATAATGTTGGAAGGGACCTTGGAGGTCATCTAGTCCAACCCCCTGCTCAGGCAGGAAACCCTATACCATTTCAGACAAATGGCTGTCCAGTCTCTTCTTAAAAACTTCCAGTGTTGGAGCATTTACCGCTTCTGGAGGCAGGTTGTTCCACTGATTAATCCAGGGGTTTTCAAACTTGGCAACTTTTAAGACTTGTGGACTTCAACTCCCAGAATTCCTCAGCCACAAGTCATAAAAGGGCCAAGTTTGAAGACCCCTGCCCTAGGCAGTATGTGAAGACTTCTGCACTGGAGAAGGCTATACAGACATAATATTCATTGTCTATGGTATCCATAATGTCCTTGCCAGCTGCAGCTAATATCAGGAAAATAAGCCAGTTACATAATATTTTTTTTCCAAGCGAAGAACTCTACCATCAGATTAATATCCATGAATGCTTGATAAATAGCTTAAGTTTTCTTTTGATCTTCCTTTGTAGAACTTCAAAAAACAGATTACTTGGTGTTTGCTGGAAGACAGTACTATTTGGGAGACAAATGTCAAGTACGTGTTTTGTGTTTATTTAGTAAAGATAATTGTTTGAAGCAACTTTTGATATGCCCTAATTAAACTTACTGAATGCAAAAGGGGTATTGGGTCATTGTGGAAGAGTTCTTTAAAATTGTTTGCAATCAGCAGAACACATTTTCCTTGGTTTCTTAAAGAACAAAGTTCCTGGTTTCTGATCCTGACCTGGATGCCTCATTTTAAAGTGCTCTGACAGAAGTAAGAATAGCCTTTAGTTAGTTTTAATAATAATAATAATAAAGTTGGAAGGGACCTTGGAGGTCATCTAGTCCAACCCCCTTCTCAGGCAGGAAACCCTATACCATTTCAGACAAATGGCTGTCCAGTCTCTTCTTAAAAACTTCCAGTGTTGGAGCATTCACCGCTTCTGGAGGCAGGTTGTTCCACTGGTTAATTGTTCTAACTGTCGGGAAGTTTCTCCTCAGTTCCAGGTTGCTTCTCTCCTTGATTAGTTTCCATCCGTTGCTTCTTGTCCTGCCTTCAGGCGCTTTGGAGAATAGCTTGACTCCCTCTTCTTTGGGGCAGCCCCTGAGATATTGGAACACTGCTATCATATCCCCCCTCGTCCTTCTCTTCATTAAACTAGACATACCCAATTCCAGCAGCCGTTCCTTATATGCTTTAGCCTCCAGTCCCCTAATCATCTTTGTTGCTCTTCTCTGCACTCTTTCTAGAGTCTCAACGTCTTTTTTACATCGTGGTGACCAAAACTGGATGCAGTATTCCAAGTGTGGCCTTACCAAGGCATTGTAAAGGCATTTTCTAAACTTCCTTATTGTATAAGAAGACCTCAGTTAAATTGAGGTTTTGTTGAGGTCTCCATAGTTCCAGTGACTTGGCCGTCACTGCACTGTTTTATCCCCAATTTTCCACTTTGATGATTACCAACTCTTGGAGATGTGTGTTGGGCAGCAATGTCTTTACTACATTTAACTTGATGGACCCTTTAGGTCCTGTTGGAAAAATGGAAAGGGACCGCTGCATCCATTATCATGACTTACTAGACTAGAGTAAACATGGGGTGTTTACACTAGCAAGTCATTTAAAGATTTTTTTTTTAAATAACACCCCATCTTTCTGGATAACTAAAAGCTAAAGTAGCTGGTGCGGTTGATTCAAAGAAGGAACAGCTCAAAGTTAAGCCAAAAGGGGGTTAAAATCTGAGAAGAGTTAGTGAAATTAAAACATATTTATCAATATATGACAATGTCATCAGACAGAGGGCCAACTTGAATGTCTGGGTTACAGAGTTCCAGAGATAGGCCTTCACAGTCAGAAAGATTTGTTTTAGTTTTACTTACCAATGGTAATGATGGCAGGACTTAACTTAAGAGCCTTTTTCCAATGAATCCCAGATCCTTCATCCAGATGGGACCAAATTCTTCCTCTCAGAATTCTAACCTAATTTTATAGAGACCCAGTTATGCATTGGCAATTTTAATAATTTAAGTTCTTTAAATATGAATTATATCAAGAGATTTGCAGTCCAGCCATTTCATAACATACGGATTCTTACACCCTGATACCTGGTGTAGCAAACTGTACTTTTTAATATTTAAGGTTGTGATCCAAAACAAAAAAAGTTTTTAAAGTGTGTAGGAGGGGAGTTTAAGAGTCCTTGCTGGGGGAAAAAATCTTGAGCTCGAAAATTTATACAGTGGATTGTGTTTGATATGAGTTAACCAGCTTTCTGTGGCTCAGAGAATAAGGCTATGCTTTCTATGTGGAAAGTTCCATACCACAATCTTAATTCTGGAATACGAGCTTGATATCGCTGACCCTAGAATAATTGAGGTTTCTAATTCTGTCCTCTTGTTTTTGAGAAAAATTCCATGTATGGACTTTATCTTGATACATAAATTTCTATTTGACTTGTATGTTCTTACAACATTTACCTCAAGTTAGGTGAGCCCCATTAACTGAGATCTCACTGGTGTTTTAAGTCATGAACCTGTTACCAGTTCTAGTGAGATTTCAAAAGAAACATAAATTTACATTTCCAATAATAATGATACGGTATGAGCACTTTTGACCATTTAAGATAGGCAAATTGCATCTCTTGAGAGGAGACAGGGCAGCTTCCTCCTACTTTATAAATGGGGTTTGAATTATCCCCAACATTGTACTACTTTGTGGAGGGGATGTTTCTGTGACTGTATAGGAGAAAGAGGTGGCAATACGTTCTGTTTTCACCTCGTATAATGTTAGTGCTTAACATTATTTCCAGAGGTATTTCTAAAATGGTTCTGGCTTCTATCAAAAGCGTGTGTGTGTGTGTGTGTGTGTGTGTATTTGTAGAAAACAAGGCAAGGACACAAGTAAAAGATCTCCTGCCTGTTTTATTATTTTGATTTACATACACCAGGGGTCTTCAAACTTGGCCCTTTTATGACTTCAACTCCTGGCTGAGGAATTCTGGGAGTTGAAGTCCACAAGTCATAAAAGGGCCACGTTTGAAGACCCCTGACATACACTGTCTCATATTGACATATAATGTCTCATATTGATTGACACATACATATACATCACATATTTTTAAAAATGTAGTAACTTAAGTTCTTTAAATATGAATCATATCTTAAGAGTTTGCAGTCCAGCCATTTCATAACATAACGGATTCTTACACCCTAATACCTGGTGTAGCAAACATCCAGGGCAGAAAATATAAATGAACTTCAGATTATAAACAGTGATTACAGAGTTTGTTGGATCGAAGTCAAGGCCAGGCTGGAATTGCTTTCAAGAATGAAACACATCAGTTCCGAAGTTGAATCTGGCTATGTTCACTTTTTGGCAGTGGTGCTTGGCAAAAAGCTGAAGTGCTAATTATTCTGAGTATCCCTTTGGGTTTAATTAGAGTCTTCTTTTTCCCAGGTACGGCTAGAAACTGGGGGAAAATATTACAATGCCCATATACAGGATGTGGGACAGGATAATATGGTGACCGTCTTTATTGAAGAGCTGGCAGAAAAGTATGTATGTTTTCTTTTAATCATACAACTGTATTCATTGGTATCAGAATTTTAGCTGTGCTACTTCAAAATCATGTTGAGAGTGTTCTAACTAATACTATACAAAACCTGACACCTCTCTTTCCCTATCATTTCCTCAGACTGGGTTTAATTCTTTTACAATATGGGGGATTCAGTTCAACAGTTTCTAACATGAAAAGGTTTTAATTTCATTTCCCAGGGGGAAAGTGTGTTGAAAATGAAAGCTTTCATTTTTGTCCTGGCGTAACCTTGACACTTAAAAAAAATTTAAGACATAGTCTAATGGAACCTTTAAAACAAACTTTTTTCCTTGTATTTGTTTTTTGTGTGGATCAAATGTCTTGTGATCCATGAAGCTTTTGTGATAATAAATGTATTAATCTTTAATACATTTCCTGATTCTTCGTTTTTGTTTGAGTTCTCTGGAAACTCAACCAATTATAGTATTACAAAAGAAGACAATATGAAACCTATTAAGAGAATAATACCTGTAAGTAAATATAACCAGGAAAAATTGACAGTTCTCTGACAATTTGATGAAAATGGGCTTATTTCTACTATCAGCTTGTATAATAATAAAGACAGTTCTGGCATTTCTTCAGGCTATTGTACTTCAGTTAGTATATAGCCTAACGAAGAGAAGGCTTGGGAGTGACATGATAGCTGTCCTCCAATTATTGAAAGGCTGAAATAGGGGAGATTTATTCTCAAAAGCACCAGAGAGCAGGACAAGAAGCAATGGGTGGAAGCTTGTCAGAGGAAGATCCAACTTGGAACTAAGGAGGAATTTCCTGACAGTGAGAACAATTAACCAGGGGAATAGGTTGTCTCCAAAAGTTGTGAATGCTCCAACCCAGCCCTATTCTATACTTTTGTCTGAGTAACTTAAATAAAGTTAAAATTAATTTAAATTCTAATTGCGACACGAGTCAATTTAGATTAGTGGTTGGTATCATTGTGCAAACTTGATCATCTTTGTGTGGGACTCTTAAAGATAGGTAGCCATGGAAGGAACAGTAGGTTTTAATCTTAGATGTCATAAGTCTTATATCATTAGGATTCTAAGGTTTGTTTTGTGATTGTACTATTTCTGGTTGGGATGATGTGTAGGCACGTTGTTCCGTTGGTAAATTTGAAGCCTGTGACTCAAGTCAACCCACTTCCTGCCTGGAATGTGATGTCCAATAGAAAAGGAGGAAGTTATCAGAAGATACCAGGTGGGTACACCCATATGAAAAAACAGTAATGGGATGGTTGGATAGAAGTAGTAATGAAGCTTGCAACCTACAACAATGTTCCAATAGTAGTATAAGTATAAACATTCTGTCTGGAAATGAATTTGTCATCCATTTTCCCATTCTTCATTTCTCTTTGACAATGTTTCTCAACCTTGCCAATTTTTAAGATGGATGGATTTCAATTGAATTGAAATCTGTCCATCTTAAAGTTGCTAAGGTTGAGAAGCACTGCCCTATTAATTGAAATGCATTGTGACAAGGAATTTCATATTCATGTTTGGGCTAATTTGGGCTAATTTCTTCCCAACTATGGTTTTAGGTGCCATTTCCTCTTGTACGTGGTGTTTTATAAGTGCTTTTACTACATATGTACATAGTACCTGTGTTGTAAAAGTCTAAACAAATCCCTTCAGGTTAACACTCAAGAGCAGATTGAGTAAGAGATCACCAAAATGTGAATCCTAAACAAATATCTTATTCCTCTGTTTTGCTGTCATCAATAATTGACTTGTGAGATCCAGTAGATCAAACTTATTAGTAATTCTTTTTGTTTGTTTGTTTGCTTTTTGAGTTGCTGGACTATCACTGCCATATTTAAGCAATTATAAGGTAAATTCCACCTGAAGTCAAACTTGATTCCTGAATTAATCATTTTAAAACATTAATTAATTAAAGAGAATCAATTTTGAAAACTTTTTATTATTTAAGCATCTCTCTTAAAGGAATATTTACTGTTTATGGAGCTTTATGTGAATTCTAGCTAGATGTTTAATAGGTTACTTTTAAAGAATATTTTCTTTATTTTCTCCTGTTTGGAAATAACCTGGTGAAATGCAGACTTAATGCAGATTTAACCAGGTAAAGTTAAACTGATCTAAACATGGATAGATACTGCAATAAAGTTACAATGACAAAAAAACGTAAAGCTAGGTGAGCATTCAGAAAACAAAGAATATTAAAATCAACCTTCATTAGGTGAACGCATATTTAATCCCTGACATTTTCCTGTGTTAAACTGTAAACAAAACTGTAAGGAGTATGTTTTTAGACAATCAAAATATTTTGCTGGTATATAATTAAAAGTTTTCTCTGTCCAAAAAGCAAACAAATTTAAAGTTCACAACCTTTTAAGGGCCTGCTGCAATAAATCTTGCTTCAAGAATTTATTATTGTTAATAACTTTAAATGTACGGAAGCGGGCATGCTCAATTTTCTATAAGTAGACACTTCACTTAAAATATCAGCTTTTTTTGTACCTTTTGTACCTCCCACTGTCTCCGTTCCCCAAAGATGTGAAACCTGCTCTCTAATTGCCATCCTGCAGATCTATTAAATTACTCTTATATCTGAAGAGTGATCTTGAACGGGCTAAAAGAAGTGAGAGTTTTAGTTTTTGGAACATGACACACAAATAATCCATATTGTTTGATTCCAAAAGAAGAGGGTGTTTTTTTCAAATGTCCTTAAAGTTATCTTTAAAACTTTTTTTCTATAAGGATTAAAAAAAAACCTCATCCTGTGCATGTTATGAAAGTTCTCAATTAAAAGGTTCTTAATAGTTGAAAAGTTAATAAGCAATTTCCAAAAGTGATTAAGAAATGAAGCTTGGCAGAACTTTGTGTCCATAAAGCCACATTGGGTGACTGTGAGCTTGGTGGAAATCGTTCAACTCCCAGCCGCTTAACTCACAAGACGGCTGCAGAAACTTCAGTTCCTGCAGTTTACTCATGAGGAGCACCAATACAGAGTGCAAATGGGTGATCTCACAATCTCTCCTTTATCCAGAGAGGCTTGCCTTGCCTGGTCACCCATGTCTGCTCTGCTGCCTCAAGACATCTTGTTTGCCATGAATTCTTACTGGACTTCCTTGCGTGTTGTTTGAACAAAAAATATTTCGGGGAAAAATTATAGTGAAACAGTAAAAACTAATTTTTACTTCAGAGACATAATGGCAATAGCTGGGTAGAACCTGATCAATTTTAATTAACTAAAGGTCAATAGCCTACATAATGTGATATTTTTTTTACTTCAACACTTTGTGCAAGACACTGTTTTGTATGTAGTTGATTATACTAAAGCTAATAACCTATACTGTATACAAATATATTCCAATTCCTTAATTCTTCATATTCTCTCTCTCTCTCACACACACACACAGAGAGAGAGAGAGAGAGAGAGAGATATTTTAGTAACCAACTAAGAACAACCAGGAGCATTTCAACCTTTTCTTAAGAATTTTCTAAATAGAAAACCTAAATAGGTTTATTAACTAACTCTACTTGTTAGAAAATGCGGACATCATTGGTATTCAGAAGTATATTATTCATGTGTGGTAATTTACTTGGGTGTACTGGTCTATATCCCCAAACATGGATGATTTTTTTTAAAAAAACAAGAAGGAAAAGGGCAAGTATTGTTATGTTTCCACAGCTCATTGTTTAAAAAAAAAAACCTGACCTCTGGAGAGGCCTGTTTTATGTTTATCTTGTGAATTTACTTAACGATTCCTCATAAGGGGATCTCTCTCTCTTTTTTTTTTAACTTGTGTATTAACTTTATTATACAATTGGACCTTCCTTGGATTCTTAAATGAGGCCCCTTCTGCTAAAGCTTCCTTTCCTCTCTGTTCTCCAAATCCAGTTTTAAATAAAATAGAACATTTGTACTGTTCCACGACAGCTTTCCCTAAAATCGTTCTACATTTTTCCCTTCCTGCCCCCAGCACTGTTTTATTCCCCCCCCCAAAAAAAAATAACCCAGAAGAAAAGTTGCAAAAATAAGAAAGCTGACCCATTTGTCCCAAAGGTGCTTTTTCAAAAGGCAACTGGACTTTGTTTTTCCATGAAGACATTTCGCTTCTCATCCAAGAAGCTTCTTCGGTTCTGACTGTTCAGGTGACCCTGAGGGCACAGATAAACCTCCAAGTGGCCTCAGTGACTCTCAGAAAGAGCGCTAACGAGCAGGTGACTGCAAGGAATATAAATCCTTCCATCCTCCACCATTCAGTCCGAACTGAGGAAGCCTCTTGGATGAGAAGCGAAACGCCTTCAAGGAAAAACAAAGAAAGTCCACTTGCCATTTTAAAAAAAAAGCATCTTTGGGACAACCACGACCTGGATGACGGAGAATCTCCATAGACGTTGATCCAGTTGTACAGTAATCCTGCCCCCCCCCCCCACTTCAGTCTACCTTCCCCTTCTTAACTTCTCTTCCAGATATGGATATAAAAACACGGAAGAAACTCTTCAAGAAAGTGCATGGAAAGGAAGTGTACATGACGGTGGCTTACAGCAGAGGCCACCCTATGCTGCCTCCCCGTCTGCAGCACAGCTCGCCTATGGTCCACTGTTCTCCAAATGGACACATAAATCCATACGACCATTACCATTTTCAGAATTCGCAGAGAACCGGCCGGGGATACGGAACGTCCAGGTAAGGAGAGTTGCAATCGATTCCCCACTTTTCACCATTAGGCAGTTCAGAGATGGTCGCCCTGCTGAGTTCGGCCATCAGCATCACACTGACTTAATAATAATAATAAAGTTGGAAGGGACCTTGGAGGTCTTCTAGTCCAACCTCCTGCTCAGGCAGGAAACCCTATAATATTTCAGACAAATGGTTGTCCAATCTCTTCTTAAAAACTTCCAGTGTTGGAGCATTCACCGCTTCTGGAGGCAGGTTGTTCCACTGGTTAATTGTTCTAACTGTCAGGAAGTTTCTCCTCAGTTCCAGGTTGCTTCTCTCCTTGACTAGTTTCCATCCATTACTTCTTGTCCTGCCTTCAGGCGCCTTGGAGAATAGCTTGACTCCCTCTTCTTTGGGGCAGCCTCTGAGATATTGTAATACTGCTATCATGTCACCCCTCGTCCTTCTTTTCATTAAACTAGACATACCCAATTCCAGCAAACGTTCCTGATATGCTTTAGCCTCCAGTCCCCTAATCGTCTTTGTTGCCCTTCTCTGCACTCTTTCGAGAGTCTCAACTTGATGCATCATAGCGTCATAAAATATCCCCAGAGCTACATGGAACTTCTGAACACCGTCCCCTGTTTCTGCAGCCTTTATTCTCACCCATTTCCCTTGCAGGTTAGAAAGGAATATTTTAACTGAAGTTTACATATGGATACAGTAGTACAGATAGTCCTTGACTTAAACAACAGTTCATTAAGTTGACCGTTCAAAGTTACAACGGCACTGAAACAAACTGACTTAGGACCGCTTTTCACCACTACAGCCTTTGCAGTATCCCCATGGTTACTTGTCAAACTTCAGATGCTTAGCAACTGGCATGTACTTAGGACAGTTGCAGTGTCCCAGGTTCATATGATCCCTTTTTGTGACCTTTTGACGAGCAAAGCCCATGGGAAAGCCAGATTCACTGAACAACCGGGTTACTAGCTTATCAGCTGCAGTGATTCACTTAACAACTTGTGGCAAGGAAGGTCGTAAAATGGGGCAAAACTCACTTAACAAATGTCTCACTTAGCAACAGAAATTTGGGGCTCCATTGTGGTTATAAGTCGAGGACTACATATACTTGCTTAATGGCCGTTAGTTCATCAACCAAGTTATGACGGCACTGAATGAAACGGCTTACGGGCTCTCCTCGAAGTTCTGTCCATCATAGCCTCCCCATGGTCATGTGATGTCACACTTTACAACCAATCCTGGTTCCAATTACTCTCGTTAAGCGAGAACTATCTGTAGTAATGAACAGAAGGCTGATTAAATTTGCAGAGGGGATTTGCTAGCCTGCTAAACCATAATTTCATGCACCTAATTCATTTGTAATTTGGGTTCATACACTCCCTTCTTCCAAACCTGCATTCTCTAAATTAATGCTATGTCCAGATTGGGAGAACTTTTAATTTAAAGAAACAGTGAAAATGAAACGCTCTCATTCTCTCCCCCTCCCCAACTAATATGATCTTACACAGGGGTAGTACCAGATGATCTTTAGTGGACTCATAAACCCAGAAACTTAAAGAATAGGAATAGAATAGAATAGAATAGAATAGAATAGAATAGAATAGAATAGAATAGAATAGAATAGAATAGAATAGAATAGAATAGAATAGAATAGAATAGAATAGAATAGAATAGAAATAAGAATAGAATAGAATAGAATAGAATAGAATAGAATAGAATAAGAATAGAATAGAATAGAATAGAATAGAATAGAATAGAATAGAATAGAATAGAATAGAATAGAATACAGAATGGAATGGAATAAGGACAGGATAGGACAGAACAACAGAACAGAACAGAATAGAATAGAATAGAATAGAATAGAATAGAATAGAATTCTTTATTGGCCAAATGTGATTGAACACAAGGAATTTGTGTATAAGCTCCCAGTGTACATACAAGCAACAAATGATAAATCATGATTATAATCATAAAATACATCCATCATAAATCATAAGATACAACACTCAGTGATGGTCATAGGATACTAAATAAGTAGTCAACATAAATCATACTTGGATTCCAAATAATTAATATAAATTGTAAGATACAAGCAACAAAGTTATAGTCATAAGAAGATAAGGAATAGGTAATAGGAAGGATGAGAAGGATAATAGTAATACAGCCCTACTAGGCAGTTTGACAGTGTTGTGGGCACTTGTTGTTTAGCAGAATGATGGCATGGGAGGAAAAACTGTCCTTGTGTTTAGCTGTTTTGGCGCGCAATGTCCTATAGCGTTGCCTTGAGGGAAGAAGTTGAAACAATTTATGTCCAGGATGTGAGAACTCAATGCATCTAGGAAACCCCAGAGCTGCAAACAAAATTGGGAAGATGAAAAGATATCAAAGGCAGCAACACCAGCAAATACTTTCTGTATTGTTGCCAAGAAAGGCCTATTTATTTATTAAATTTCTACACCGCCCACGTCTGTGGATGTCGGGAGTCGAGGTGGACTTGAAGGTGTTCTTGACTTTTACTCAAGAGAGACTTAGTACAGTTGACATGCAATTAAAAATGTCTATGGAGATTCTCGGTCATCCAGGTCCTGGTTGTCCCAAAGGTGCTTTTACACAAGGCAACTGGACTTTGTTTTTCCTTGTTTTTCATCCAAGAAGCTTCTTCAGTTCTTCAGTTCACTTCTCCAGAACTGAAGAAGCTTCTTGGATGAGAAGTGAAATGTCTTTCAGGAACATGCTGGATGGAAGAGAAAGGCAGGACCTTGCCCAGTTTGCACACACTTGCACAATGCCAAACGATAGCTGAGCCTGATACTTCTTTGCAGCCTCTTCACTCACGGACATGTTAACACAGATACTTGAATGGTGCTAGTTAAGAGTCCACCTTGAGCCTTCTAAATTCGTAGTTACTCTGCTTTTTTATCCTTTGAAATGTAGGGGATCTGCCCGATTTATAAACAGGAACAACATCAATGGGCCAGAAATAGCATTTTATCCTAGTCCAGGAAAGAGATGTTATCAGAGCTATGATAACTTCTCATATAGATCACGGTAAGTAATTGTAACCCTATTGTTTTAATCCGATACACTAGGCGGTCAGTGTTAAACCTTATCGTTTTAATCCAGTACACTAATCCAGTACACTAGGCAGTAAATGTTATTCCTCAGCTATCGTTTGGGGTCAGCCGACTTCAGACTTCAGGTCTTCTCTTGGTGAAAAGACAACGCTGGGAGAAATTTTTGAACCTGTCTTATACAGGTAGTTCTCAACTTACAACAGTTCCTTTAGTGACCAAAGTTACAACGGCGCTGAAAAAAGTGACTTGTGACCATTTTTCACACGACTGTTGTAATATCCCCAGGCTCACGTGATTTACATTCAGATGACTCGCATTGATGATGGTCGCAATGTGTCGGAGACACGGGATTCCCCCTTTGTGATGTTCTGACAAGCAAAATCAATGGGGAAACCAGATTCACGTAGCAACCGTGTGACTAATTTAACAACTGGAAGTGATTCGCCTAACAACTGTGGCTAAAAAAGTTGTAAAATGGGGCAAATTGCACTTAACAGATTCCTCACTTGACAGCATAAATTGAGGGCCCAATTGTCATCGTAAGTTGAGGACTATCTGTACTGAGGTGGATTAACTTTCTCCAACTGCTGGGAGACGAAATTATTTCCTTAGCTAGGTTTCACGACAGCTTTTATATGCATGGGATGGGACCTGTGAGTTCCTACCTGTAAAAATACTTTTCTACTGTTGTCCTAGTTCCTTTAAGCAGGGGTCTTCAAACTTGGCAACTTTTAAGACTTGTGGACTTCAACTCCCAGAATTCCTCAGGGCTGGCTGAGGAATTCTGGGAGTTGAAGTCCACAAGTCTTAAAGTTGCCAAGTTTGAAGACCCTTGCTCTAAGCTTTTCAGCTCCAGGGATGCAGCTTTCTGTATCCTTGGAGCAATGTTAAACCATTTCCAACCGTGACATTTTTCAGAGCAACCCAAGATCCCTGCCACTTCAGATTCCCGAGCAGTTGCTTTGTTGATGCAGCAGGCCAGGGCCACGTTATGTGAATCTTAGCTGCGAAAAATGCCAGCCTGGTAACAATTGCGCACAAATGTCTGTTAGTCCTGTAGTTGCAGTTGTAGGCATTTTCTTCCAAATGTTTTAGACCAGGGGTCTTCAAACTCGGCCCTTTTATGACTCATGGACTTCAACTCCCAGAATTCCTCAGCCAGCGTGCCTGGCTGAGGAATTCTGGGAGTTGAAGTCCATGAGTCATAAAAGGACCGAGTTTGAAGATCCCTGTTTTAGACTTAGAATATACAGTGGTGGTGGTGATGGTCATGACATTTTAACCTATTGATCGTTCTGGAAGTTCATACAGCCGTAGTCGCAGACAGATGCAATGTGTAAATAAGGAATGCCAGTATGGATTTTCACCGGAGAATGGGGAGGAGCCTCGAGGTGTGGAAGAAACCATCACTTTTTATGAGATTGAAGAAGGGGATGACGCAAATTTTCCTGCTTTGCCCGTAAGTCCTTGAGCTGAATTAATTTGAAAAGTGTGCCAAAGTAAATCTTTTACAGGTAGACAGCAAGATCGGGTGGGCAAGGTAAATCAAGGGGAAAGTTCACAAGTCTTAAAAGTTGCCAAGTTTGGAGACCCCTACGATAGTGCTGGATTAAACAGCCTTGAATTAATTTAGCAGGCTCTAGATTAATCA
Organism: Azemiops feae; assembly: GCA_023970755.1. NCBI lineage: Eukaryota > Metazoa > Chordata > Lepidosauria > Squamata > Viperidae > Azemiops > Azemiops feae. The sequence goes on along the minus strand of JALGBA010003868.1, from coordinate 168,725 downwards.
AGCAGGCTCTAATAATCAAGTTTGCTTAAATCCTCATTATGGAAAAAAGACCAATCTACACGGATGAAATATAATTGCAAAGCCTCAGGCTCCCAATTTTGTTAATGGGATTAAAAAATTATTAATAGAGTGGTGCTCAACAAAATTGTTTAAAAGGGTTAATTGTACAAAGGGAACAGAATTGCTGGTTTAACGGTATCTCTTGAAGGTGTAAATGTGGGTTGGCAAATCTTATTTTGAAAATAATAAAAACCTTACCTTCAGGGCAAGTTCTGCTGCCATAAAATTGAATTTAGGGATTTCAAAAGTGCCAAAACAAGAGATTTTCTGCTTATGTCAGAAACCCGAAAATGAGGTTTTTGTACGTGAGGATTTTTTTTTATGCTTGCTTTCGCCCTTTCTGCCCTTATCTATGCACCGGTTTTTAAAAGTAAATTCTAAAAGCTCTAATTATTTTTATATATATATACACATATACACGCACACACACACACACATACATACATACATACATACATACATACATACATATATATATATATACACACACACACACATATATATATATATATACACACATATATACACACACACTATACACACACACTACACACACACACACTATACACACACACTATACACACACACACACACACACACTGTGCTGCATATTTGCAATAAGGTGAAAGCACGAATGTTAACAAACAATCTGACTTGTTTTTCAGAAGCGGGGCAACCCAGCTCCAATAGTTCCAGCTCCTGCAGGATTCTGGGTGACAAGAAGGACTTCAAATTCTGTCCCACCAAATAAACCAGGGCTGAATAATTCAGAAGAAGAAGTAGAGGAACCAACTGATGCTGGTAAGGATAAACACAGAATAATACTAGCAGTAGCACTTAGATTTATATACCGCTTCACAGTCCTTTACAGCCCTCTCTAAGCAGTTTGCAGAGTCAGCCTCTTGCCCCCAAAATCTGGGTCCTCATTTTACCAACTTGGGAAGGATAGGAGGCTGAGTTAACCTTTGAGCTGGTCAGGATCAAACTGCCAAACTACGGACAGCCAGCAATCAGCAGAATTAGCCCGCAGTACTGCATTCTAACCACTGCGCCATCACTTTCCAACTTGTTCTGCTTTGTAAGTTGTACAGGTAGTCTTCAAAATACAGCTGTAATGGAGCTGTCCCATTACGGTGGTAAGTCGTAATGGTCATAAATGACAGGTACTTCCAATGTTACGACATTTTTTGTGGCAGTTGTTAAGTGAATGCCACAGCTGCTAAGCAAACACCATGATTGTTACGCAAACTAATGGTTTGCTATAGGCACAGTTTTGCAGAAAACTGGAAGTTACTACCAGTTTTCAGCGAAACTGTTGTAAAACGTGCTCACACGATCGTGGGGTGCTCCAAATGTCCATGTTGCCAAGCACCCAAAGTATAGTCGTGACCATAGGGGGAGCGACGGTCGGATCTTCAGATCCTAGTTGTAAGTCCTCTATTACAGGTAGGGTGTAACTTTGCTAAGCAACCATTTGTAAGTCCCGGATCTTACTGTTCAAACTTACCAACTTCAAGAGAACTTTCGTGAATTATGCCAGCTCATTAAAGCAAAATTATGCCTTCTGCCAGGGTTACTGCTTCATTTCCTTTACAAAGTTTGGGAGATTGGTTAGGAGTTTTTAAAAAGTCGTTAAAAAATTTTTCGCAGAAACCTCCCGGCTTGAAATGGAACATGCCGTTATTTTTCAGAATGGATGGGATCTGAAAATTTCGGTATGTACAATTGCAGGCACCAGTGGCTTTTTTCATTATTTCAAAAATGTGTTCTCAATTAGACTCTAGACCTGGCGTAGCATGAATGTTAATAAGTTCAGATGCATCTGTTACCTTTCCAAAATTGATACTATGCCAAACGTTTGAAGTACTTTGCAGTCATGATCCTTGCGTGTTTTTCTAAGCATTTAGAAACTCACTTTTATTTTGAATTGATTTTATATGTTGATTGACAATTTATGTCGTTGGCTTTAAAACAAAGATCAGAAATCATTAGTGCAATTTATCTGGTTTCATTGACTATACAGGTAATCCTGGACTTACCGCCATAGTCCTTCACTTAACAACTGTAGCAAGAAAGGTCATAAAATGGGGCAAAACTCGCTTAGCAACTATCTTGCTTAGCAATGGAAATTTGAGCTCAGTTGTGGTCATAAGTCTGTTGTAGTCCTTGGAGAAAAGGTTCCTTCCTTCCAGCAAATATGCTATCCTAAAACTTTTGGCTACATCTAGTTATTTTTGTGGGGTTTTATATAGACTGGTTAGATGCCAACATAGCAACTTGAACTTTGCTGAATTCGTATCTGGCTACTGTTTTGCATAGATTAAAAAAACCGAAACAACAGTATGACAAATATTGTTACCATATTCCCTGGTTTAAGCCTTTTGATCTCCCGAATTCTCCAATCAGAATTACAATGTGGGGATTGTGGAATTTGAAGCTTAAGGCATGAGGAGAAATTCATATAAAGATTTTGCATAATTACATGACTCTAAAATGTAAGGCTAGATTTTCATCCTTTCTCTTGGAATTGTTTATTTTACATGAGATTTACTTCCGATATGTGTCTCTAATAGTGCACTTACCCTCTGCTTTTCAAGGAGAATACCAAGAAGATTATCTGTATACTCCTCCAGGTGAGACCAGAGTCTTTCTCTTAAATGTCTACTTCATCACTTGATTGTTTTTGTTAGTAAATAACTATACCCAATAGCTGGTGCTTTCAACTTCATATTTCTCTCTGCTTTCCAGACCCAGAGTGCGAAGCAACCACAGTATTTAATGCAACTGAATCTACTGCAAATTTGGTAAGAACATTAAGAACATTGAAATTAGCATGTTCAGAACCTGTTAGAGCCTCAAAGGAGATCTGAAAGCAATTTCCAACCTTGGCACTGTCATATAATACCTGTTGTGATAGTAGTCCTTGAATTGTGCAAATTTCTACCAATCTGCCCAATGAAAATGGTGCTTGCTCAGGTGGGTGTGCCAAATAGTTGTCACCTTTCCAACTTAGTAGTGGCTCAGTTGCTAATGTTGGTAAGGGTCTAGGACAAACTGCCGGCCCACGGGCCGGTTGCATCATACGGATGCCACGCCCACCCCAGCTCCGGCAATGCAAAAAAAATTCGTGACACGTCACGTGATGTGGCGAGTTTGACACCCATGGTCTAGGACAACTCAGCATAATCGGCTCACTGTGGCCAGCTCATCACCACCAAGTCACCTCTGCCAACTCACCATTGCCAAGTCGTCGGGACAATTCAACACATCCAATTTGCCGTGGGGACAACTCGCTGCCAAACGGCCTGAACACCCTGCTGCTCTGCCACTGTGCTCACACATCCACTCACCCACCCACCCACCAGCCTGGCTCTCCCTCCATGTTCACTCACTCGCCCACCTGGCTCTCCCTCTGGTGGGAAGCTTCCAGCCATCACTGCTGCTGTGCACGGTGCCCACCTGCTCACTCATCCACCAGCCTGGCTCTCCCTCCAGCCACCTTGGTGAGTTGTCCCAACAGTGAGTTGCCTCAACAGTGTTGAGTTGTCCTACAACAACTTGGTGATGGTGAGTTGGCAGAGGCAACTTGGTGGTGGCGAGTTGGCCATGGCAAGCTGGCTGTACCAAGTTGTCCCATTCTGTGTTGGAAGACATCTTGGTCAAGGAATCAAATTATGTTGGCCACACTAACCATAAACAAGCCTGTTTTCTCACTGCCTGTTCTAAAGATAACAAAATGGTATCCTTAGCTACCATTCCAGTAAGCAGAACCAGGTTTGTTGGGGATTTTTATTATTGGTCTCACTTGGGTCTGGCTTATGGAGCAGATGATAATTTGATTTTAACATTTTACAAAATGGGAGACCCTGTGTGCTTATTGGATTTGTTAGCAATGGTAAGATCTTAATCATACAGCTTAAAACACTAATCTGTTTCTTAGCCAGATGGTTTTTATGTGTAATTATGAAGCGGAAACTTGTTACCTCGTGTATTAAAGAATGTAATATCATCTGCAACAAAAAGTGTTAAAACAGTGTAAGAGTGCTGGAAAGAAACACTAGATCTTATAGAGAAAAAAATGCCTATTGGATAAAACAGATTCAGTTAATGACTGCTACCATCGCTTAGTGACCACCATGAAAAAGATAATAAAATTAGCATGTCACATGGTGACCCTCTTAATGACAGCAAAGTCTTGCAACTCTAATTCCGGGCTCAAATTCTTTCATAAGTTGAGGACTACCTGTATAATAGCAATTTTGTTGACCTGCTGGCTAATTTACTGTCTGAGGGTTTAGGTCCACTTTTCTGAATGTTTCTCTGTTTATAAGCGAGATGTCCAGTTGTGGACAGTGAACTTGCCAGCCAAGCAATCTGATACATCTTGTTCTTCCTCCCTGCACGTGGCTTCCAAAGCTAGCTCACATGATAAATGTACCTACTTTAGCACAAAAAGATAACCGTTGGGTTGTGATGGAGATGAAATGCTGCTCCATAGTTCAAAGATATAACTAAAGGAGAATATTTGTAGCTCAGGGTTGAAATGAAGGAGTCCTTGGTGCTCTTTGAGCTTGGTTGTTTTCTTGCAGATGTTTCATGGCCCAACTAGGTAACATCATCAGCGCTAGCGCTGAAGATGTTATCAAGTTTGGGTAATGAAATGTCTGCAAGAAAACAAGCTCAGAGAGCACCATGGATGCCACATAGTTCAAAGAACCTCACAGGGACTGCCTACTGCGGTACTTCCTGGGCTCAAGACTTTATTGACCTACTGCCTTCTAGATATGCATGCTCTCTGGAAATCATAGGCCTTGAAGTCCAGAACGTTTGAACGGCACCGGTTTGAGCAAAACAGGATTACAGAAGCCATGGTTTGGAAGTAGCTGAAGATCGGGACGTAAATCCTTGTCTTGAGGTGGATTTGGGTAATGGAATTCACCAGAAAACCGAATTCAGAGTTTGGCACAGGACGTCTAAATTCAAAGACTTGGCCACTTTCATCTCTCTGAACACTCTTTTAATAGCTCCTGTTTTTCATTAGCCCAAGTGACCCTTTAATAGCATAGCATAAGGCTGATTCTCATTTCTCTCACTCTTTCTTTTTTAAATGAATGGTGTAGTCTCTGCAGGATGCAGGAACAAATTGTGCTTCTTCTCAGGAAGCAACTACCTCCTTCAGTTACTCTCAGAAGGTAAATTTTTCTGAGGACATAACTTGGTGTCAAGAAGAGTTTCACTGTCCTGAAGATCCCAAAAGTGTTCATAAAACATACATTTTAACTTAATTTTGATAAAAGAAATGAAACATTTAGTTAACTAAAATGGAAATTCACTGTTGAATTTCTCCCAAAAGTTTTCTTCAAGACTCCAGTGCAGTGTTTCTCAACTTCAACATCTTTTAAGATATGTGAATGGTATTGTATAAAATATGTTGAGCAATAAGGATGATTATGGGCCTGGAGGCTAAAACACATGAAGAACGATTGCCGGAATGGAGTATGTCTAGTCTAGTGAAGAGAAGAACTAGGGGAGACATGATAGACATGTCCCAATATTTGAGGGGCTCCTACAAAGATGAGGGGGTCAACCTATTTTCCAAAGCACCAAAAGGCAAGACAAGAAGCAATAAATGGAAACTAATCAAGGAGAGAAGCAACCTAGAACTAAGAAAATTCCCAACAGTGGGAACAATCAACCAGTGGAATGGCTTTTCTCCAGAAGTTGTGAATGCTCCAACACTGGAGGTTTTCAAGAAGTGACTGGACAGCCACTTGTCTGGAATGGTCTAGGACAGGGGTAGGCAACCTTGGCTCTTTTATGACTCGTGGACTTCAACTCCCAGAATTCCTGAGCCAGCCACGCTGAGGGGAAAGGGAGAGGTTTCCAAGCTGAGCCATGCTGGCTCAGGAATTCTGGGAGTTGAAGTTCGTGAGTCATAAAAGAGCCAAGGTTGCCTACCCCTGACCTATACCATCTCAGACAAGTGACTGTCTAGCCCAGGGGTGGGGAACCGCGGCTCTTTTATGACTTGTGGACTTCAACTCCCAGAATCCCTGAGCCAGCCACGCTGAGGGGAAAGGGAGAGGTTTCCAAGCTGAGCCATGCTGGCTCAGGAATTCTGGGAGTTGAAGTCCACGAGTCATAAAAGAGCCAAGGTTGCCTACCCCTGGTCTAGGGTCTCCTGCTTGAGCAGGGAGTTGTACTAGAAGACCTCCAAGGTCCCTTCCAACTCTGTTATTCTGTTGTTCTGTTACAATTCCCAGAATTTGCTAGCAGGGAAATTCTGCATCATAAAGTTGCTGAAGTTGAGAAACCCCGCTTCAGTGTTTAATGCGATTTTAGGAGAAAGTTACTACCTTCAAGGGGATTAATCACGGCAATTTTTTTGATCATAGGATTTAGTTACTTTCTCTGCCACATCATTCAAAGACCAAATGTAACGTAGGTCTCTTCCTCCCCAACTCAGCTGATTCAAACCTGTGTCATTTATGCAACCACGGTGACTTCTTAAAGGCCAGGGTGGTTGGAAGAAAAATAGGAAAACTGCTAATGTTTTGTATCGCATTTCATTGCAAACGGTGCTTTTTTACAGCAGACATCTGTGTAATTCGCCTCAGAAAATTCGTATTCCATCAGGCCGATAAACTTTAGGATGTTTTAAAATAAAAGTCACTTGGCCCACATGGCATTCAGATAAGAGCTTTAGAAGTGAATTTTTGCCTGTTAAGTATTTATTAGTTTATTATAAGAATTGCTTATTTATTAATTTTATATACAGCTTATTTCACTCACCACGCATGCCGGTAATGCTAAACTAGAAGTTTATCGTTGCATCCAAATACTTAAATTGAAATCTATTAACTGCAATCAGAAGATACTTCAGATGCAAAATCGTTTGGTCCCGGGGATGCCTTGTGTTTTGTGTTTGAATTTCACCATTTGGCAAAAAGATGCTCCTCTCTCATAGGTCATGGTAAATTCTGCCATTATATCCAGTGCTTCCTGTGTGAATACAGCTCCGGCCGCCATTTTCTCCTCCAGCTGCAGTGCTTCAACTCAAGTCACTATCACTGCGTCTACCCCCCAGAATGCTGTGCCACCGATCTTAGTAACCCCTTCTGTGGGAAGGCCAGGTAGAGTATTTATTTCATTTCAGGAATTTCTGGAGAAGACTTTGAGTTTATGGTTCCTGGCCACCTGGTGGCTTTTGAATCAGAATAGTTGTTTAGCCCTCAGATGGCATTGAAGTAAGTTCACTGGATCCTCTGGAGGAGTCAAATGTATTTAGGCAGTAAGGTTACAGGGAAGAAGAGCAATTAATCAGTGGAACAGCTTGTGGGTGCTCCATCACTGGAGGTTTTCAAGAGAAGATGGACAATCCTTTGTCAAGGGTTGGGTGAGAAGACCTCAAAAGTCCCTTGTAACCCTATGATTCTAAGTCAAATCCTTCAGAATGGAGGGCTTTTAAGGAGCTGGTTATACTGTGTTTTTTCCTCTCTGCGTGCAAAATTTTGACTTCATTCCATATTTTAGAAGATACTTGGCAGGGACAGCAAAATCAGATCTGCTTTGGTTCTCAATTTGACTTGGATTGTTGATCCAGGTTAAATTCATTTTGGGAACACGGAGAAGGGATTAGATTTTCCCCAATGGATTCATTGCATAAAGGTTAAGGTCTGTTTTATGGATCCCACTGCTTTCGGAATTAATTTAACATTTCTCTCCCCACTTTTTAAATAGTTGTGTCAGTGTATCAGTCACCTCCCCTTCCTCCTGTGAGTGATGTGGGGGAAAATGGCAGTATCACACCCCCTTATTCTTGTGATCCAAGTGGAAATGACCTCCCTAGAGGTAAGATATCATTTTCTCTGACGCGTGGGACTAATTTTGGCTGCGTAAAATGAACCGGTTCTAGAGATGCTTATGGAATTACATTTTATTACATGCATTAACTAGTTTGGACTATCCAGATTAAAGGACAACGTGGGTCTTCATTATCTGGCAGGTTTCGAATGATTCAGTTATTTTGGCTTGGAGAAATGCTTCAAAATATTTTTAAAGGCATATTTTTGTAAGAGTATGCATTTCAGATATGTAGTCATATTAAATGTGCTTTTGCTTAACTGCTTTGACAAGGGAAACAATCATGGATGTATCCAAGTGTTTGGAATACAAATCGAAACAGATCAACTGGTTGTGTCTCTCCCTAAGCCTGGCATTGGTACTCTCTGAATTTCCCTGGTGTAAGAAACTATACATCAAACACATTACAGGAGGAATGGGTTAGGAAAGTGAGCTCTGATTATATGTTTCTTCCTTTTCCAAATCCACCCCCCTAAAAAAAAAAAACATCGAGGCTGTTCTGCAAAGAAAACTAGAGTTTTAGAAGGAACTCCATGATTTTAGACTTGTCATCCAGTTGAAGTGTGCAAGTAGCGAGGTACAGGGAGTCCTCGGGTTAGGACCATTTGTTCAGCGACTTGAAAGTTACAGTAGCGCTGAATTACTGGTATTTGTGACCGGTCGTCAGAGTTTGGGCTGTTGCGGCATCCCCACAGTCAACACGATTGTGATTTCTTTTCTTTTTTTTAATATATTTTATTAGATTTTATATGGGTATGGGAAGGATAGGGATAATATGGGTAAAGAATGGGGTTAGGAAATGTGATTTCTGACAGTTCCCCGAGAGCATCCCAGGAGCAAAGTCAAGGGGGAAGCCCATAGGAGGTCAGAGGTTGCAATCACAAGAGGTCCTCGCTTGAAAATCCATGCGCTCCTTGCTTAAAAAGAGCCCGTTCGGATAATAAGGACCTGCCTCAGCTATCTCCTCGGGAAAGCGTGACTCTTGGAAACGAGCGTTTTTCCAAATGATCTTTGACTGACAGGGATTGCAGAGAGGTCAGGCGGAATCTGAAGTTCCTGCACAAAAATTAATTAAGTTAATTTCCCATTGTCCAACAACACCTCATTGCCATCCGGTCCATCCAATCCACTGGCGTGAAGTTGTTGCGAGAACTCTTGAGCCGAAAAGGTGATCACAAGTTGTTCTCTGGTGCCAAGACCTTGGTAAGAGGCAGGAGTTAGCCGGAAAGGAGTCGAACCAGATGGCCCTGAGTCAAACCATCCCCCCTCCCCAATTCCCATGCAGAAACATCAGAGTGAAAGCAGAAACAATACAGAAACGTCTTCAATCCCCAAGCAGCACTTCCCCCCCTCCCCTCGTAATGGCAGCAACCCGGAAGGGACCTGACAATGTCTCTTAGCGATGGCGGTTCTGATCCCGATTGCCATTGTACGCTGAGGGCTACCTGCACACAGTGGGTCAGGAATTGGCTGTAATCAAAATAAATTGGAAGCCCATCTGCCTGCCTCGATTCTATATTTGCAAAGAGAATGCACGTTGTGCGTTGTGTTAGATTTTTAAAAGGATATCACAGTACTGACCACGCTTCGAAATGTCGATGTTAATAAATATAAGTATAATTTGCAAATAGAATGTATGTTGTGCCTTGTGTTAAATTTTTTTAAAAAGGTATGGTACTGACCATGCTCTAAAGTGTTCGTGTTAAATAAGTATAACATTAGTTAGATTTTACATCCAAAACTGAATATCACCTTAATAAGCAGCTGGGAATTACATCAATGTATTTATTGTACCTCAAAGGTTTCTGTCTTCAGCTGAATACTTAACGCTAAGGTTTCCACTAGATTGTTCCTTATTGTTGCTTGTGCATGTTGCGAAAGAAACAGCGACTACACAAAAGCAAAACAGGCGACAACAACTTAAAAAGCAAAACGGGCTATTCAGTTTCTTGACTTCCCTCTCGTTGTGCTTCTGCTAATTTGTGGTGTTACATAAACATTTAGGACAGGCAGTGCTAACATTCAATGGTTTAAAAGCGAAGTATACAAAATAAAAGGTGAAAGAAATTGCAGAAGGATGACTCAATAATAATTGTATTTTTCCCATGCTGTGATCTATCCTAACTGTTGGCGTATAATCATTCCCCCCCCCCCTCTTTCCTCTGTTTTAAATTTTGCATTTGGCTTTGAATCTCATCGCAAAAATTGTGGCCCTGTGAGAAGCCGAGCTGGGAAATTTAGCTGTCAGTTGCATTTGCTTTTCCAGGTGTTACAAACATTTCTTTTTTTGTTTTTATTCCTTGAGAGTCTATACGTTGCAGATTTTGGCTGATCTGGTGTCCTGGGTACCTCTCATGGATACAGGTAGTCCTTGCCTTAGAGCCATTTGTTAGCAACCCTTCAAAGTTACAACACTTATGACAGCAGTTAACAGCCACTGCAGCATCCCCCATGGTCGCGTGATCAAATTTTGGTTGCTTGGCAACTGGCACGTATTGACGACGGTTGCAACATCCCGAGGTCATGAGATCCCCATTTGCAACTTTCCCAGCCAACCTCTGACCAGCAAAGTCAGTGGGGGAAATCTGGATTCACTTAATGGCCGCATGATTCAGTTAACAACCGATGCCCTTAACAATCGTGGCAAAATTGGGCGTGACTTAACAGCTACCTTGCTTATCAGCAGAGGCCCAATTGGTCGTTAAGTCGAGGACCACCTGCATATGAGCTGAACTACATCTGCCCTTTTGCTGAAGGGGGAAGCTGGATTCACTTAAGAACTGCAGTGATTCACTTAACAACCATGGGAAAAACAGTTGTCAAATCGGTCACATCTCCCTTAACAACTGCCTTGCTTAGCAAGGGTAATGTTGATCCCAATTGTCATAAGCCGAGGACTACCTGAATTTGCCAGTACAGCTACAAAAGTACCACAGTGCTCTCTCCCAGGGCAGAATTAATCAAACTAATGGATTTTTCTAAAATTGACTTTCTTTTCCTAACCACAGTTGTTTAGTAAATTAATACTTAAATGCTAACTATGTGGGGAAAAAATATCTGTAAATCCTTTGATACGGATTGGTGGGCAAACATGAGAAAAATGCAAATATTCATACCTTTTTATAGGATCTGTATGAAATGCAGTGACCCAAGTTTTTTCTCTCTCTTTGTTTTAGATCCAAAGGTTTTGCAGTATTATTTTAATTTGGGCTTGCAGGTAAGTGCCCAATAAAAGTCTAGTGGTACAACCACCTTTTGTGAGAGTGGGGTGTCAGTCTTTGGTAGACGCGGATGTTTTTCAGAATTTTCTGAAGTCGGATGGGGAATCTTTTGCTTGATGTCTGCACGAGACCTGGAACTTTTCTTAAAATATTGTAAATATATTGCTTTTATCCATGCTGACTTCCTAAGCTGCTGTTCTCTAGCTAGGTAAATATTTGTCAGTGCTGACAAGTAGATTGTAAGAGAAGCAGCATTGATGGGTATGACAAAAGTTATATTACTTCCTCAGGGGCATACCCACTTTCTCTTTTTGTTAATGTTCACACAAGAAATAGATTCCAATTCTTCTCCTGCATTATTTGTCCCTCGCATAAAGCACAGAAAAATAATTTCTGCGCCTTTGTTGTTGTTTTAATCATTTAGTCATATCCAACACTTGGCGACTTTATAGGCAAGTGTTCTCCATGCTACCCAGTCAAGAACAGCTTCTTTCAGTTGTTGGATGTTCATCTTATATAGACTTATATACCACTTCATAGTGTTTTACAGCCCTCTCTAAGCGGTTTACAGAGTCAGCCTGTTGCCCCCAACAATCTGAGTCTTCATTTTACCGACCTCGGAAGGATGGAAGGCTGAGTCAATCTTGAGCCAGTCGGGATCGAACTCCTGGCAGTGAGCAGAGTTAGCCTGCAATACTGCATTCTGACCACTGGGCCACCACGGTGGTTATTATAAGTAATAACTAGATTGTTTCTAAACAGCAAATAGCTCCATTGCTGGAATTCCTCCAAGCATACCTCTCCCATCTCAATAAATCTTGTGAAAGAATTCTGTGAAAATTCAGTTTGTAAAGAATTAGGCTTTAGGCAGCCACTAAACAGCTTGACCACACTTTAAAACAGCGCATTCCTGTTAATGGTCTGCTGATTAAGGATCAAGCTTGTGTTTTGCCCTTGATCCAAAACAGTTGATCTACACAGGGCATTTCTGAAGCAGATCTAAATGGGCAGATTTCAACAGCTACTTTTGTCAGTCTGGGCAGCAGTAACTCGCCTAGTTAAAACTTGATTTTTTTTCTCACCTTGAATTGTGCTAGTATTACCACCAGACCTGCTGGAACCCCGTGATGTATGTCCAGCAACCGTCATCCCCACCACCTCAAGTGGAAACCTACCAGACCTATTCAGAGCAAGTCTCTGTGGTCGATTCATCAGCGCCTCTGCCTTACAACGACGTCGGGAGGAACGATCTGCGCCAGATGCCTGCAGACCCCTCGTCAACAGGTTGGTCTCGGTGTAGTGGTTGCTTCAGAAGGCTGATCTGAGTGTCACTGAGCTCAGTTTGGCTTGGCAGATTCAATACTTTCAAAATGATTTCTGGGCTTTTTTTTTTTTTTAACAAGAGTTTAGATCCAGGTAGTCCTCACAACCGTTCATTTCGCAACCGTTCAAAGTTACAACAGCACTGTAAAAAGTGACTTACGCCTGGTCCTCACACTTACAGCCATTGAGGCATCCCCACGATCACATGATCAAAATTTGGGCATGTATTTGGCAATGGGCGTGGTATTTACACTCGTTGCACCATCCTGGCGTCATGTAAAACACCCGTTTGAAACTTGCCCAGCCAGCTTCCGAGAAGCAAAGTCAATGGAGGAAGCTGGATAGGCTTAATGACCGCGTGTTTTGCTTAACAATTGCAGGGATTTGCTTAACGACCGTGGGGAAGAAAAAAAAAAGTCAGAAAATTGGGTACAACTCCCTTAACTGCCTTGCTTAGCAACGGAAATTCTTGTCCCGATTGTGATCATATGTCGATACATACAAACGGTACATTCATAGCTTCAGCCCTGCATTCAGCCAGACTGATGAACGGCCCATGTTGAGGCTAAGACTTGATTATTCATTTGTGAACCTGATTACCTGCCTGATTTTTTTTTTTTTTGAATCTCCTTCTTGGTGGCATAATTCAGTAATTTCGTTAAGGATCAAGTAAGCATTTTATTTCACTTTAGACCACTTTGCTAGTGTGATACTAATGAAAAGAGCAGAGGCACCATTAACTCTTCCCACCGTTTACCAGTGCAGTGAGACTCAGGTGAACAAGATCAAAACAAAAGGATGTTGTAGATCTAACATAACCCTTGAATAGTTTTAACAAGGTAAAGGCAAAAGAGTCCCTGCAGATTTTACTCTGCTAGTCGTGGCTGACCATCTTCGTTTCAAGGCCATTGAGCCAGTGGTGTCCAAAGACATTTCTGTTGTGGTCATGTGGCCAGCACGACGTCACGGAGTGCTGTTACTTTCCCACCGAAGTGGTACCTATTGATCTACTCGCATTTGCATGCTTTTGAGCTGCTAGGTTGGCAGGAGCTGGGGGAGGAGGATGGAAACTCACCCCTGTTGCATGACACTTGGGTCTCAAACCTGGGCTGCCAGCTTTCCAACCAACAAGCCCAGCATCTTCACCCCTGAGCCAGCAGACCTCCCTGAAGAGTTTAAAGCAGGGGTCTCCAAACTTGGCAACTTGTGGACTTCAACTCCCAGAATGCCTCAGCCAGCATTGAACTCAGCCAGAGTTGAAGTCCACAAGTCTTCAAGTTGCCAAGTTTGGAGAGCCCTGCTTTAAAGGGATAAACATATTTAGTTCAATTCCTGATGACTTATTAGGACATAGCCACGCAACAAGATGGGAGTAATTTGCCGTTTTCTTTTTTTCTGTGTCGTCTCTAGCTGTGAGATTCATCTAAGTGTAGTCCTCAATTTACAACCAATCCTTTAGTGACTATTCAGAGTTACAGCAGCACGACCGTTTTTCACCCTTACAACTGTTGCAGCATCTCCAGGGCCAGGTGATAAAAATTGGGATGCTTGGCAACTGGTTCATATTTATGACAGGGTGGTGCGATCCCCTTTTGCAACCTTCTGAAAAGCAGAGTCAGTGGGGAAGCTAGATTCACTTAACAGCTGTGGCAAGAAAGGCGATAAAACGGGGCAAAGCTCACTTAGCAACGGTCTCCTTTAGCAACAGAAATGTGGGGCCCAATTGTTGTCGTACGTTGAGGATTACCGGTGCTTCTCCGTATAGTTTTTGAACATCAGTCAGAGTCAGCCAAGCGCTACCTGCTCTAGGCTAGCTACGGAAAGACGTAAGCTCCTCAGTTATCCTGATCTTTGGATTATAGATTCCTTCAATAATCCAGTTATAAGTCTGCCACTTTCCAATTTTAATAACGCTGCTTTCCAGACTTTGCGGTAATACTAATATATTTTCTCCCTGAGGAGCAAGGAGGGGGGAAAAAAAGGAAAAAAAAGACAGCTGTGGTGCAAAATAGCATGAACCGTTTCCTTTCCTCCCAGGAGAGATTCCTTGGAGCTGCTCTGAAATTTTATTCTGTTGTTTTTTTTTTAAAGAAAACCTCAGGGAAAACAATTCTGCGGCAGAGCACGTGACACGGCCCATCGTGGAAAGCGTCCTCCTTTTAACGCATATTCGGTTCATATCAAACGCGGCCGGAACATAGATCGGTTCCGTCGTGGGCATCGCTGAATTACATTACTTCCTTTGCAATTATGGTGTGGCAGTAATGGAATTTCATGCTTCAACACGAGTAACCGCGGCAGCAATAATTTTGCTTTCTGTTTTTGTTAGGTATGGTCCCACGCAATGTGTGCCGTGGGAAGTGATGCGGATTTTATGCAGCTGAAGTTGGCAGTCATGCAAATTGCAATACGCACCTCTGGTCCACAACTGAGCCTAAATTTCCATGGCTGAGCAAGATTTTTTTTTTAATTTGGCCCCATTTTACGACCTTCCTTGCCACGGTTGTTAAGTGAATCACTGCAGTTGTTAAGTAACTAACAGGGTTGTTAAGTAAATCTGGCTTCCCCCTTGACTTTGCTTGTCAGAAGGTTGCAAAAGGGGGTCACACGACCCTGGGACACTGCAACGGTCATAAATACGAGTCAGTTGCCAAGCGTCCAAATTTTGATCACGGGACTGTGGGGATGTTGCAATGGTCGTAAGTGTGAAAAACCGTCATACATCACTTTTTTCAGTGCCGTTGTAACTTTGAGCAGTCACTAAATGAATGGTTCTAAGTCAAGGTATTGCCCGTAGTACAATTTTTACCCAGTTTGATATTGTCTGGACACTTGCGTTATTATTGTACCCAGTCTTCATTATTTTTGCACATAACTCGCAGCGAACACACAAAACGTAGCTTTCTCCTCCTGTTTTCTTCACAACAACCCTGCAAGGTGGGTTCAGAGAGAGTAAGTAGGCCAAAGTCACCCAGCCAGCTTTCCTGGCTAAGGCAGGATTTGAACTCGTAGTCTCTCACTTTCTAGCCTGGTGCCTTAACCACTGGACCAAACTGGCTCACACCTACCCAGCATGGCTGTTGCATCAGCAAGGGGAGGAGGATGGAATTTGTTGTCCAAACTACAGTGACAGTTGATAAATTGGGAGAGACTGCTGGGTTTAGTTGATAGGTAAATCCACCTAATGTAGTTAATTGATTAAGGTGATATATTAATCAATTTACTGTTGCAAGGTCTTGAAAAAAACAAGCTGGGGACAGATTCTGGAAAAGGGTTCCATGATTCAGACGACTTGGTGGCATAACAAGCAGTGAAAAAGAATGAATGAATCATTGGGGATGGTGACAATGGAGGTCTCGACACATCTGTACATGTGATTTAATTCAGTGGTTCTCAACCTGTGGTCTGGGGATCCCTGGGCATCCACGAAGGCTGGAAAAAAATGTCATGATTTAAATCTTGAGTTAAGTCTTGGGGGTCTGTGGCCATGGTCCGTGGCCACAAAAGGTATTTAAAGGAGGTCCGTGGTGAAGAAAAGGTTGAGAACCACTGATTTAATTGATTCTGTTCTGTAAGAAAGCAATGCAAACCATGGTTTAGTTCAGTGGCCTAAGATTTAGTCCTTTAAAACGATACCTTTATTGAGGTCAATAAAGGATATATTGAATTGGGTTCAAAGAGGTCAATTAAGCAACTCCAAACATTTCTTTACAATCAATTACCAGCCTCATAATTAGATAATTATAATTAAGGGCCTGTCCAGGCCCTTAACCACTTAATTTTTTCAAGGTCCAAGAAATACACTCTCTGCTGATCTTTTATATGCAATATTTTCCACTCTTTCAGGTGCCTTAGCCATCCCAGAATCTTCACCACCACCTTCTGGAACCGTCTATTACCCTGTGGTAACAGACACATACACCCCGTCTCCTGTGCCAGGATACGACTCTTGTGTCTCATTTGTGCCTGCATATCACTGTGTTGGTTCATGGTATCCAGTCAACGCATCCTATGGGAACTCTGCCCGAATCCATAACACGGTTAACCCCAGCCATTTCCAGCAGGTTAGCTACGTCACCTCATCCAACCCACAACCGCATTTTGTAGCTCAAAGCATGTAGATTCAGAAGGATCAAGTCTGGGAGCCTTCCCCACTTGGAATTATAATTCCCAGAATGCCGTGGCACACACAACTGCCTGGAAGACCTCCAGGTGATCTAAACCAGCGGTCTCCAACTTTGGCCACTTTTAAGATTTGTGGACTTCAACTCCCAGAATTCCCCAGCCAGCATGAATTCTGGGAGTTAAAGTCCACAAGTCTTAAAAGTGGCCAAGGTTGGAGACCCCTGATCTAAAGGTTGCTCACAACTCTTCCTGCTTTTTATGTTGGCCGGTTCATTTCTGTGTCTTCCTACTATAATTGTTCCATTTGCTAACCATGTTTTGGTTGACGAGATTTTGTTTTTATTTTTTTCATGCTTTGTTTCAATCTTGATTTGTATTTGTGGTGTAGGAGGGGTGCAGTCTTTAACACTTTAGTACCATAGACGACGCTGTAACGTTAAATTTCCATTGGATATTGCTGCATCAAGAGAGCATGTAATGTGTGCAGAGGATTTTTGGTTAAACTATTGACATTTTCTGCCTCAAAATAATAAATGTTCATTAAGTCATTAGCTAAATGGCTTAACTCTGTAACGCTATTCTTTGTCGGATTTCATGGATATTGAAATCGGGGCATCATTTCCCCTTTAAGACAAAGGCAACAACAGTGGAAAATAAAGCTTGATGTTAGAAATTCGGGACCATTTAACGTTGCTGATGCAACTCTTCCTTGATTGTAACCCCTTTCCACAGTATATTTGGTTTAAAAGACAAAGCCGTATTGACTGTTCTCTCTCTCTAGTCTGGGCTTCTGAAAGTGAAGACATGGGCCTACTCAGGCCTACTAAGGCCTACTATTATTGTAGTCTGAATTCTGTCTATGAAAACAATTTGCACAAATGGTGGTAAAATTGTGGGGGAGGGTTAGAAATTTGGCACCAAGAGCACTAAATAAATTTGAAAAGCACAAAAACTTGTCTAGTCTTTCTTTTGAGTGAATGAAACAGGATCAAGTATACTAAAACCACCAGGCTGGGTGCCGACACTTCAGGTTACACCAGATCAGGATAGAGACATCACCAGAAATAATGGAACCATTTCATACTGCTTCTGTAAGACCACACTTGGAACACTACGTCCAGTTTTGGTCACAAAAAAGATGTGGAGACTTTAGAAAGAGTGCAGAGAAGAGCAACAAAGAGGACTAGAGGACTGGAGGCTAAAACATAATGGATAGTTGCAGGAACGGGTATGTCTGGTTTAATGAAAAGAAGGACTAGGGCAGGGGTCTTCAAACTTGGCCCTTTTATGACTTGTGGACTTCAACTGGCTGAGGAATTCTGAGAGTTGAAGTCCACAAGTCATAAAAGGGCCAAGTTTGAAGACCTCTGGACCAGGGTGACATGATAGCAGCATGGATGGATGGATGGATGGATAGCACTTAGACTTATATACCGCTTCATAGTGCTTTATACCCTTCTCTAAGCGATTTAAGAGTCAGCCTGTTGCCCCCAACAATCTGGGTCCTCATTTTACCAATTTCAGAAGGATGGAAGGCTGCGTTAATCTTGAGCCTTGTCAAGATCAAACTCCTGGCAGTCGGCAGAGTATGCCTGCAACACTGCATTCTAACTAGTGCACCACCACAATTCTTTACACTTCTGTGCAATACTGATCTAGCTGTATGTGCCCATCTGTGGTATGTACATGCCTCCTTTATTGGCAGGAGCAACGATCAAAGTTCTGAACACCTCAAATTTTCATTCATTCTCCATTCCACATAGGAAGATGAGAATAAAATGCTAGCTAGTTAAAAGAAAATTTAAAATTGAATGGAAAATAAATTCTAGCTTCAGTATAGAGCAGGTAAACCAAACCTGCAGAGGTAACCTTTTCTCATCAGACAGAGCCTCCAGCCAGGGAGATGACCTCTTATCACCCCAAATGCACATGCGGTGCAGAAGTTAATAGCCATTTTATCTAAAAGCTGGTGGCTGTTATTTTACAGCACCTGGAGCCAGTTTAAAAGGTTTCAATGGTGAATTAAATAAAAGTGTGTTGAAGGTCCAAAGACTTAAGAGCTACTTTTTAAAGGCTGGCTGGGCCATTCTGGGAGTTGATGTCCACACATCTTAATGGGGCTGAGATTGAGAAACACGGTTAGATTGCTTTTGTCTATTAGGACTAGTTCTGTGATTTCCTGAAAGTTAGAACAATTGATCAGTGGAACGACTTCCTTCCAGAAGTTGCAGTTGCTCCATCCCTGGAGGTTTTTAAGAAGAGATTGGCACAGCCATGTGGCTGAAATAGTACAAGGTTCGGATTAGAAAACCTCCCAAGTTCCTTCCATCTTTGTTATTCTCTTAGATATTCAGCTGCAATTTACTGCTTTATGAATTGGGTTTATTCCAGCAAATATTTAGTTTTCTGCAAAGGAGCCTTTCTGATAGGCAAGGCTGAGGACTCATAAATCTGGATGAGAAATCTTGGGGGTTTGGGACATACGGTGCATTAGTGTATTTTGACAAGTGAATCCCCAGCTGTACCAGTTCATACAAGCTCATACTGGAATTGCACATTGCCCAAAGTCTGCAGCTGCTGCTAAAAGATGCATTTCTCTGGATAGAGAATCTAGGAGCTGAAATTAATTACATCCGTTGTTTGCGATAATTGGATTTTCCTTTCCCAAAATCCTTGGAGAGGGGACAATGGAGTCCGAAACTGAAGTGAGGCATGGAAGCCTTCCAAATTGGAAAGAGGAGAGCTTTTGCGCCAGCAGTTTGCCTGGGGAAGCACCCATTTGCTTAATGGGAGCTTTTTATGTCCTGCAATTGGTAGGCAGAAGCAGCTGGAGCTAAACTGGAAACAGAAAGTTAGAGCATTCCTATCTCACAGCTATTCCTGCTCAGAAGCACTTTTCTGGCAAGCTGGTTCTCAAATGAAGAATTTCCTCTACAAATACAGTGTGATTCTCACGCACAGTTTGCCCCTAAAAATAACACATCCCTGTCCTGTTATGGAGGCCAGGAAGCCTCAACTTACAACAGTTCATTTAGTGACTGCTCAAAGTTACAACAACACTGAAAAAAAGTGACTTAGGGCCATTTTTCGCACACACAACGGCTGCAGCATCCCTACGGCCACGTGATCACAATTCAGACGCTTGGCGCCTGGCTCATATTGATGACGGCGGCCGTGTCCTGGGATCATGTGATCCCCTTTGGCGACCTCCTGGCAAGCAAACTCAATGAGGAAGCCAGAGTCACTTAACAACCGTGTGACTAATTTAACAACTGCAGTGATTCACTTAACAACGGTGGCAAGAAAGGTCGTAAAATGGGAGCAAAACTCAACACATGTCTCACTTAACAACAGAAATGTTGGGCTCCCTTGTGGTCGTACATCGAGAACTACCTGTACTGAGATGTGGAATCATATATATATATATTTTAAGGCAGGTGCGAGATAAACAGAAAGATGATCTGAACACGAAAGTGCCAAACAGAAACATTCTAACTGCAGTAGCAAGAAATGGGATCCATTTTAAAGAATTGGACAATTTCCTCTATGGGGTTCTGGCTCAGCTGAGCTGTTGGCTTAAAGTGGACTATTTCGTTATGCTCTGCTTTTCAGCTGCCTGTAAATAAAGTAGCCTGGGTTTGATCACCTTCCAAAATGAATTGATCTCCAGAATGTCTCCCTTCTCAGAAGTTAAATACCCACCTTTGTATATATGCTAGCCAGAGTATGATTTAAGTAACCATGTTAGTTTTGACAGAATAGTAGAGTTGGAAGGGGCCTTTGGAGGTCTTCTAGCCCATCCTGCACGAGCAGGAGACCCTACACCATTCGGGACAAATGGCTGCCCAATCTCTTGAAAAAAGAAAAGAGAGAGAACAAAGAGACTTTCAAATTTTTGAACAAGCTGCTATGATTCAAAGTATAAGACATGAGAATTTCAGGCGTGTCAATCTCTGCAAATATTCCACACATCCCCAAAATGTATATACTGAAAGACTGAATGCATCAGGAGTTCTCTGGGTTGGCACCATTGTTGCTCAGCATTTAATTTTCCTAAGTCCTGGAAAACATACATCTCTGAAACTGCTGAGTTGCTACTTTTTTTCCCCGCAATGACTGATTCAACCTTTTTTTTTTTTTTTGCACACGGTGGCGGAGGCCTAAAGCGAAAAGGTTTTATAAAACCCAGCTGAAGGCCTAGGACTGGGGCAACGGCACGCATGCCCACAGAGAGGGCTCTGAGTGCCGCCTCTGGCACCCGTGCCATAGGTTCGCCACCACTGCCTTATAGCATCCAGGATACTGAAATGATTACCAAAGGAATTATCCATAAGCAACACCAGAGAAAGGATACGAATTTTCAAACTCTATGGCCAATACTCCTAGAAAGAATTTGAGCTGAAGACTCATCAATTATTTCCCATCTGGAACGCAGGTTTGTGTAAAATGCAAAGAAATAGCAATAGTACTTAGACTTGTATACTGCTTCGTAGTGCTTTACAGCCCTCTCTAAGCGGTTTACAGAGTCAGCCTGTGGCCCCTAACAATCTGGGTCCTCATTTTACCGACCCCAGAAGGATGGAAGGATGGGTCAACCTTGAGCCCTGTCAGGATTGAACCCCTGGCAATAGGATATTAGATAGATAGATAGATAGATAGATAGATAGATAGATAGATAGATAGATAGATAGATAGATAGATAGATAGATAGATAGATAGATAGATAGATAGATAGATAGATAGATAGATAGATAGATGATAGATGATAGATAGATAGATAGATAGATAGATAGATAGATAGATAGATGATAGATAGATAGATAGATAGATAGATAGATAGAAAGATAGATAGATTAGATAGATAGATCACAATAGCTATAGCGCTTAGACTTATATACCGCTTCACAGTGCTTTACAGCCCTCTCTAAGCGCTTTACAGAGTCAGCATCTTGCCCCCAACAACCTGGGGCCTCATTTTACCAACCTCGGAAGGATGGAAGGCTGAGTCAACCTTGAGTCGGTCAGGATCAAACTGCTGGCGATTGGCAGAATTAGCCTGCAATGCTGCATTCTAACCACTGCACCACCACGACTCACATGGGGTGCTTATATTGCAAATTTGCTCAAGACCATTTAGTTTGTAGAAAAATCCCTGGGACAGTTTTATAGGTGAATTGGAGAAGATTACTAGTACAGGTGAAAAGAGGGTGATCTGAACACAGGAGCATGTGTGTGTGTGTACACTCATGTGCACCACACCTATACATAATCATATGTGAACCATGTGTGTGCATGCATGCTTTGGATACCTGAACACAGTAAATTCTAGAGCTCAACTTTCAACTCATTATGGTAATCGTTTACATTAAGAAAACAATATGCAACTTTAATAAAGGACATACAGTTGAAATTATGGAAAGTTGTATTGCTTGAAAGCGAAAAGCCCGTTTATATTTGGAACAGTCCCCCTGCAAGTAGCCTCAGTTGAGTCTTGGCCTCCTTCTAAATTGCTTTGCATCTGCTGGTCCTGGATAATGGTCAATGGCCTTGGGCAGCAGAGTTGCTAACCAAGTTGAGGGGGAGAGAGATGCTGTCTCGGGGAGACCAACGTTGAAGTAACAAAAACGCACGGATCCAAAAGTGATGGCAGGAGTAACCAAAACTTACCTGGAGGACATCCTGAAGCCCCTTTGAGGGAGTAAGTCTTCTGTAGGTTCTGACATTCTTCAAAGGAGTGGACCTTTCAAGTGAAACATTTGGCATCGGTAAGTCTAAGGAAGCAAATTAAAGAAACAGTGGTGTGCTGTGGCTGTCAATTAAACTAAAAGAACCCGGAGGCCTACATTTGCCAGAGACCAACTGGGAAAGAGGAGGTGTCCCTAACTTATGGAGAGTCTGTGATAACAAACAGTTTCCAGGGTGCTGATGCTCTGCGGCCAAGTTAATGAACAGGTCTACTTATAGGCGCGTGGTGACTTGTTCCTCCTGCCCATCGTTCCATTGGTTCCTAAATATGTCACAAGCATCTCCCCACGAGTCAAACACATCCTCTGAAGAGTCTATGAGTTTGGCATTTGAGGAGCAGATGCTGGAAGCACAGTGAAGGGAGCTGGCACAAACCACGGGGCCCTGGCTCTGTCCCGTATGCCTGATATTGGAACTGTAGACCACCTCATTGAGGTTAATTTCACTTTTGGAGCAGTTATCTCGCTCTTTTGTCATCTGAGAATACTTAATGTCTTGCCACATGTAATGGGGCTGGACGACCCCATCCGAAATGGTATACATGGGCTCTTGGTTGGGTTCTGCAAGATGTCCGTTCATCTTGGAGAACAGGAGACCCAGCCTCTTGAAGGACTCCTTTTTGGAGCTGGAGAGCCTTTGGACTCTGTTGCCATTGCGAACGAAGGAGCGCTTGCTGATCCCGTTGCTTTTGGGTTTTTCGCTCCCTGTCTCCACGCCAGACATGGTCTTAATGAGAGCTGACACATTGAAGTCTTTCTTCTTGTTGGCCATGCCAAAGGAGATGCCCTTGGAGGTTTCTCCCATGCATTCCTCAGGAGCTTCTTCTTTCTGGGAGACCTCTGTGCTGCTGGTGGAGTAACTTCTTCTCTGAGGCTTCCGGTTCCCCAGCAAGTCAAGGACTTCGTAGCGGAAACTGGAAATGTCTTGTTTTAACTCCTAAGGGGCAGAGAAGCGACAAGAAGATGATTGACACTTTAATGCACACCGGCTGTATGGCTTTGAACGCGTTCCTTGGGAGACCGCTAATGTATTCCAAGAATTGCAAATACTTCCATTATTTAGCACGGTGGGATAGTTCCATTGAACCGAGCTCAGTGAAATGGCACATAATGATATGGAGCCAAACCTTTCAACCAGCACTTGACACTAAAATGTGGAGACCGGGGAACAGAAAGTGCCTTCAGCTTTCTCTCTCCTGCAAACCAGGCACATAATAGCAACTAAACGTTTGTTCGGAAATAGAAAATAAACGTTCCAAAGTTTTCGCCCATTCTCTGCTTTTAGAAAAGCAAAATGTGAATGGGATAATGTTGCACCAGTCTTGGATAAATAATATTTAATAGAAAAAGTGAGATGCTTCTTGGACATAAAATAGGTTCGCCAACCCCAGCCAAAATCATGTCCATTATAATTTAGCATGATGTATGAAGCCAGCTAATAGTGATTTATTTAGGAAAAGTATAATTAATTCATGGCTTAGCATAATATATTAACTACTTTAATATAATTGCTAAACAATTATGGATATCAATAAGCATGGTTGAACGTGGCATGTGAACCATAATATAGTCCGTTCTCTCTCCCTCCCTCCATCTCTCTCTCGCAATCTCTCCCTCCCTCCCTCCATCTTTCTTTCTTTCATACACCCCCCCCCATTAAGATATTACCTTAAAGTTCTCTTCAGTTAAGCCTTCATTGGTTTTTGAATTCCTTATCATGGCAGCAACGTATCTCTTCACCAGATTCCTGATCACTTCCTGAAATGAAAAGCAGCAGAAATTTAATCTTCTTCCAAGTTACCACAATATTTAATAAGGGCAAGAATCACACTCCATACATGGGCATTTTCTTCCCCTTTGAAATTAGTTTGAAATCAAACTCTGTCTCCAGAGAGGCCATTGATTATCCTGTTAATTTGTGATATTATCAATAAATTAATTGAAAAGTTATTCAGGAGCAAAGAGTTAATTATATCTACAGAATTAATAGAATGGCTGTTAATTAGAAACCCTGACTGATTTGTAAGCCTGCTAAGAATACCCTGGATGCAATGGGGAAAATTAATTCCATAAGCAGGAAACAATTCTGACATTAGAATGAATTAAGTAATTAGTTAATTAGGCATAAATGACAAATGAATTTACTCCAGTTGTATATAAAATGCATCCCTTCCTTGAAACAGGTTTACTTTGTCAAGTGACTCTACAACCTGAACTAAATTATGTAATTTACCTGGTAACGTTATTTACAATGTACTAAAGCCAAGGGGTTAGTAAGCAAATTAAGAACGTAACCCTCCCAAAGCTGGTTTCATGAAATCCGTGGGAATGCGTGCAACAGAATGAAAGCACAGAGTGTAAGAACGGCATTGTATAATTAAACTCAAGAGCAGATAAAACTCTGAATGTATTGATATACGATGCTTGGTTATTTGACAAGGACAGCCTGCGAACTGTTTAGATCAGGGGTCTTCAAACTTGGCCCCTTTATGACTTGTGGACTTCAACTCCCAGAATTCCTCAGTCAGCGTGCCTGGATGAGGAATTCTGGGAGTTGAAATCTACAAGTCATAAAAGGGCCAAGTTTGAAGACCCCTGGTTTAGATGTTTATGGATTCTAGTGGGGCTCCCTCACAACCTGAGATAATGCAGGTCATTGGTGGAAAGTTGCAAGGCTCTTAATCATGAAATAGTGTTTAAAAAGGTAACGGTTTCCCTGTCATCGTATCCAACCCTAGAGCACGGTATTCATCTCCATTTTTTGGCCAAAGGCGCCAGCATTGTCTGAAGATGCTTCCATGGTCATGTGGCCAGCATGACTACAAGCAAGGCACATGGAACACTGCTATCTTTTCACTGAAGTGGTACCTATTTATCTACTCACATTTGCACGCTTTCAAACTGCTAGATGAGCAGGAGCTAGGGAAAGTAACGGGAGCTTACCCCATTCTGCTGAGCTCGGGTCTTGAACCCAGACAAGGTCAGCATCTTTAAGCACTGAGCCGTCGCACCCTCCTTAGGATAGTAAATTTCATATATTAATCACAGCATGAAGCTGTTCTGTTTGGGGATAAATGGCCAGTTTAAGATCTAGTCTTCAACATTGTGGAGCTGGGACCTAGGGTTTAAATTGGGGACATCTCAAAATATTTTGAAGAACAAAACTAAACCTTGGAAGATTCCACACTTCCATTTCAGAATTCAGGCTCTTAAAAGTGTGGAATCAAACATAGGGCCCAAAGCAAATAATCAAAGCTTACTGCAGTGTTTTTTAGGCAGCACGTGTTGGTGGGACTCCCTCCAAAGAATATTTTAAAAAAATATTCAGAATGTTAAAAATACAAATTCCCAAAAAGGGAGGAAGAAAAGAAAATACAAAAACAAAGCAAAGCAAAGCAAAGCTAGACAAGAGCAAGAAAAAAAGAAAAGAAAAAATGAATGTGCATATACACATTGTCTCCCCAGTTGAATACTGATAAATATATTTTAAGGATAATAATTCCTGCCCCTCCCTGGCAAAACGGGCACACATTTTATAAACCTCTACAACACTTTACCCAACCCATTTGACCTGACACCCATCCACCCACCATCCATCCATCCATCCATCCATCCATCCATCCATCCATCCATCCATCCATCCATCCATCCATCCATCCATCCATCCATCCATCCATCCATCCATCCATCCATCCATCCATCCATCCATAGTTAACAGGTAAAACCAACAGCAGAGTTAAACTTCAAAGCCCTCTATCAGTCTATTATTGTATTTCACTCACAGAAAGTCCACAATAACTTCTATTCGACCATAAGCCACCACAATCATTATCTCTGATCTGTCCAGGATTAAATATCATCAACTGATTTTTAATAATAAGGCTTTTCCTTAAAATATTAACCAGGATTTCCCCCAACAATTGGATTCCACTTCCCCAAATCATAAGCCTCTCTTGTGAGTATCTCCACAACACTTGTTGTTCCCAAAAAACTTCCTATAGATTGAAATCTATTGCCTTCGAAGAATACTCACACATCCACACACTCACACCCACACCCACACCCACACACACCCATACACACATACACACACAGGGATGCACTCCTGTTTATACATCTCTGAAAGGCAGGAGAGACTAACACATAAGCAACAGAGAAGAGATGCATACATACTCATTGGTAAAGGATCTGAAGTTACTATAGGGAAGGGACCTTGGGTTACTTCCTGAACCTTCAGTAATTAAAAAATGGGGGAATAAAGCAATAAAAATAGAAAGGAAAACTTCTCCCATAAATCAAGAGGAGGGGACAGTTTGGGAATGCCAAATGCCAACAAGGAAAAACTTCCCATTGCAAATCTGTGGGATTGTTCCAATAAGATAACAAACTTTGGCCTTATATCTCTATATATCAATTGATTTAATGGATTCCACTCATCTAAGAACTGATTTTCTGCATAATAGATAAAAATTGCATTCAATTATTGGAATTAAAACCCAGCACAATGAAGCATGCTAAATTGCAGAGACCTATGCATGTTACAGATCCCTTCTGAATCTAATTCACCCAGTTAACATCTTGGGGCTTCTAAGTGGGCTATCAAAATCCAGATGCCCACCAGAAGGCAGAAGAGATGGAGAAAAGCACAGTTGCCCAGTGTAATTTTAAAAAAAAATATTAATCTTCATTTGCGTGCCACTTTCCATAACATACATTCAAAGAAAATAATCCTTTTTTCTTTCTCTTTTTGCAGATTTTTATTTAAAGAAAGAGATTGAAATGTTAGGGGAATCGAATTCTTGATTTTGCTTCTATGGAAATCAATGTTTCATTCATCTTGCTCTCTCTCTATCTCTCTATTCCTCACCATTTGCTATCTGGCAAACAGATGGAGGTGCTTCCTCAGAAATTATTCCTGTTTTGCTGTTTGATCAATGAACCTTTGAAATGGCATCAAACAACACAAGAAGAGATCATGAAAGATACTTTATCTTTCTGTTTTGTCCTGCTGTAAAAATCCCCCACCTGCTGAAGCACCTCATATTTTTGCCTTGCAGTTTTGATGGCACTAAGATGTGCAACTGTTGGTGCAGTAAATCCTCTAATTTTGGTCAATTTCTTAACTGAAAGTTAAAGAGGTTGGAACAGCAATCATGAGTTGCATGGAAATACAGAAGGAGCTGCTCGGCTTGTGTGATTTTTCTTAGTCTGGAGCTAAATAGATTCTCTTTTGGCAAAAGCACTTGTAAAGCATTGTAGATCTAGGACAAGGGTCTTCAAACTTGGCCCTTTTATGACTTGTGGACTTCATCCTAAGGAGGGTGCAACGGCTCAGTGCTTAAAGATGCTGACCTTGTCTGGGTTCAAGACCCGAGCTCAGCAGAATGGGGTAAGCTCCCGTTACTTTCCCTAGCTCCTGCTCATTTAGCAGTTTGAAAGCATGCAAATGTGAGTAGATAAATAGGTACCACTTCAGTGAAAAGATAGCAGTGTTCCATGTGCCTTGCTTGTAGTCATGCTGGCCACATGACCATGGAAGCATCTTCAGACAATGCTGGCTCCTTTGGCCAAAAAATGGAGATGAATACCGTGCTCTAGGGTCGGATACGATGACAGGGAAACCGTTACCTTTTTAAACACTATTTCATGATTAAGAGCCTTGCAACTTTCCACCAATGACCTGCATTATTTCAGGTTCTGAGGGAGCCCCACTAGAATCCATAAACATCTAAACCAGGGGTCTTCAAACTTGGCCCTTTTATGACTTGTGGACTTCAACTCCCAGAATTCCTCAGTCAGCATGTCTGGCTGAGGAATTCTGGGAGTTGAAGTCCACAAGTCATGAAAGGGCCAAGTTTGAAGACCCCTGATCTAGGAGAAGAGCAGGCAAAACTGCAGGGATGGGGTGGGGGAGATAAGTGCATCATCAATTTAGAGTCATTACATTCTCGTAAGTTTCCCAAGTCCAACCCATCTTGAATTTGGTTGACCCCCAATTTAGTGTTGAATTTTACTTGACTAGATTCTTGTGTATATGCTTTTCTATTTTCTATTCTGCAACTGAATGGGTCAGGGGTCTTCAAACGTGGCCCTTTTATGACTTGTGGACTTCAACTCCCAGAATTCCTCAGCCAGCGTGCCTAACTGAAGAATTCTGGGAGTTGAAGTCCACAAGTCATAAAAGGGCCAAGTTTGAAGACGCCTGGAATGGATGGTCCAGATTCTTTATTCCTGATAGTATGACACAATTTGACTTGGAATGTCCTTACTGTAAATCAGTGTTTCAACCCCTTGGGAAACACAAGTTGTCTCTTAACAGCTGAACCCAGCCAGTTGTGTGCAAATTATGCCCAGTTAATTTAGGATTAAATAAAAAAACCAACTCATAGCACAAATCTTCTTGTGTACTAGGACAGTGAGTGAAATCTTTTTTCTCTGCTAACCAAATGAGGGGGTAATAATGCTTTTTATGACTTGCAGAGATATTAGCCACTACCAAATCAGAGAGCCAAGGCAAGCATCAAACTACTTTCTGAATAGCTGCCATTATCCTTTTTTTTTTTTTTAAATGAAGTTCTGACATCCCCCTAACGGTTTTAGATTTCTCTGAAAGAGAGTTTGTATTTTAATTAAAAAATGAATATTTTATTTGATTGGATGAGATTAAGGGTCAACTGCTATCTTTGGAGCCCTGACTAAAACCAGTGTGCCTACTCATAATTCTTAATCCCTGTTGCAGGACCATGCTGCATGCTAAATTATCAAAAGCAGTTGAAGGTATACTATGGAACCAGGGATATCTGCAGGCTGGACCCACATAAAATGGGGCTGAGGATTTGACATATGTTTGTAGGTGCCATCTTTTAACAATGCCCTTGTGGACATCTCTGTGTGGTATCGAGTCAAGTCATTCAGAAATATTGTTTTTAAATGAAGTAATCAAGCTGGAACTAGGATGGGAAACCTGCTTCACCAGAAAGGCAGATTATAAGCATACCATATAAATACTTATTGCATTTTTTTCAACTTCACTCCACAGCACAGGCTTCCTCAACCCAAGTGCCTTCAGCTGAAAGACTATAACTCCCATCTCCCACAAAATCCAGTGGCGGTGATGGGGATTGCAATTTCATTTGATCGGATTAGGGAAGGTGCCACAGAAGATGTTAAGGACGTTTGACAAAGCAGTTTAAAGAATGGATTTGTTTACCTGGTAATGTTGATTCTGAATCAAGTTGTCCGCGTGACGTTCCTGAAATGAACAATGGAATTCATGTATGGAGATGAAACACAAAGCCATAAGACTTTCAGTTCTCTCACTATAAAGGTTGCTTATGAATAATAATAATAATACAAAAAATATGTCTTTATGTCTTAGATCATCACGATCATCTTAGATCAGTGGTGGCGAACCTATGGCACGCGTGCCAGAGGGGGCACTCGGAGCCCTCTCTGTGGGCACGCACGCCTGGCTCTTTGGCTACGTTTCGCAGGAAAAAGCCATTTCTCAAGCCTGTTCCTAGCCAAAACAAGCCTCCGGAGCGAGTGCGCTGTTTTCAGCTTTGAATTATATCAAATCTGACACCAGAAACAGACTAACAGATGACCTGAGTGCTGCATGTGTTGCTTTCAAACTTACAAAGTATGAGCCAAGGTTAGACAAATTATCAGCATGCATACAACAGCAGAAATCACATTAATGGTTCAAAAGCATGCCAAATGCAAACGTTTTATCTTTCAGTAAAAAGTTGTTTGTATCATCGAAAGCTTTGTTCTTGTGTTTTTATTTTTAAGACAAAAGATGTTAATGTACGCGTTGTTTTTTCTAAACTAAAACCTCAGTATTCGGGTTAAATTGCCGTGTTGGCACTTTGCGATAAATAAGTGGGTTTTGGGTTGCAGTTTGGACACTCGGTCTCTAAAAGGTTCACCATCACTGTCTTAGATCATCTATTGATCATCTTGTGGACATAAACTACTCATGAACATATATGTGCATTCTCTCTCTCTCGCTCTCTCTCTCTCTCTCTCTCTCTCTCTCTCTCTCTTTGCTTGACAGGACCGAAGTAGTTATGTGTGCTTCTTCAGTGGCTTTGCAAGCTTATGAAAATAAGCTATCAATTATAAGATCGGAGTTCTTGTAAATCAGGCCCTTAGTTCATCTGGCAGGAGGTAGTAAGGGAGCAAAGTAAGGAATTAAAGTTGTAGTACATTTCAAATGCCTTTGATTGCCTCTGTATGATGATATGTACCTCAATAATGAAAAGCCACCTATTTAGACGGACCTCAGCATCACTTTGCTGTCCCTAAGATTAGGGTACTAGACTCCTTTGATGGCATTGCTTCAATCAGTGCCGGTTGATTAAGCTTCTCTGATGCTCTGTTGGACCACTGGGCCTAGTGCCAAGCATCATGTCACTAAGTGGGAACTGAGGATATTAGAAAACCAAGTCCTACAGGCCCTGAACTTCACCACAGTGCTCATGTTTTGTCACGGAGAGTCCCAAACAGTTTGAGAGCGGATTTTTATGGTGAAAACAGGAAACTGTTTGTGCCAATTTATCTGACCTATTTGGCAGATTCCTTAGCAAGGATAAATTATTTATTTGGTATTATTTGGCAAGGAGAAGGAAGAAGAAAGACAGAGACCTAGAATCAGAGAATGATGCTAAGCTTCTCATTTAAGTTAGAGAGGGTTAGAGAAGGACTAGGGATGAGGTGATAGCAGTCTTCCAATATTTGAGGGGCTGTCACAAAAAAGAGAGGCACAACCTGTTCTCCAAAGCACCTGAAAGCAGGACAAGAATCAACGGATGGAAACTTATCAAGAAAAGATCCAGTCTAGAATTAAAGAGAAATTTCTTGACAGCGAGAACAATAAACCCGTGGAGCGACTTGCCTCCAGAAATTGTGAGTGCTCCATCACTGGAACTTTTAAAGAAGAAATTGGACAGTCATTTGTCCAGGATGATATATGGGCTTCTCCTTGAGCAGAAGACTTCCAAGGTCCCTTCCAACATTGTTGTTATGTTATTAATTTTTCAGATATTGCAAAAAAATCTTGCATTCCATTCTTCTTTGATTCCTGACCATCTGATTGGGGACTAATTGGAACTGGGATTGTAGGAGATGACCGGGCTGAGCGGGCCAGATTCTTGTAGAAAGCTTAAGCTTGCAATAAATCTTTACACTCATTTGAACTGCCCGAGTCTCCTGATTCCCCGGGGGCTTGACAGGGATCCGACAAAGATGGCAGACCAGAAATTTCCCCTGCCTGCCAAAATCAAGAAAGGGAGGGCTAAGCTACCAACCTTCCCTTAATTAGTGAAAGTGTTCCACTGTTCCTCACCGTGAAAGTCTTCAGGTTCTCGTGCTTCTGTTCATGCTCTGGGTCTCGGGGTGGGCAAAGTTGCTTGTGGACCCACTTGCAAAGGTACCAGCATGACTTGGGGCTAGGGATGATATTAAAAGGAGGTGGTAGTGTGCCTCCTTCATCAAAGTAACTCATCCAGAGCTTTGTGCGTGCAAACTTCCATTCTATGTCTGCATGGTCCTGGATGGGAGGAGATGGGAAAGAGAAGAACAAGAGATAAGTCATCTTTTGGCCACCACAAATTGTCATAAGGAACATCTATCCTAAAAATAATTTTAGATTATAGAGGCCATATTAAGGGGAAAGTAGCAATAGCAATAGTACTCAGACTTATATACAGGTAGTCCTCAACGTACGACCTCAATTGAGCCCAGAATTTATGTTGCTAAGTGAGACATTTGTTAAGTCAGTCTTGCCCCATTTTATGACTTTTCTTGCCCCATTTGTTAAGTGAATCACTGCAGTTGTTAAATTAGTAACACAGTTGTTAAGTCAATCTGGCTTCCCCATTGACTTTGCTTGTCAGAAGGCCACAAAAGGGGATCACATGACCCTGGGACACAGTGACTGTCATAAATGTGAATCACTTGTCAAGCATCTGAATGTAAATCACGTGACCCTGGGGATGCTGCAACGGTCGTAAGTGTGAAAAATGGTCATAAGTCACTTTTTTCAGTGCTGTTGTAATTTTGAACGGTCACTACGTGAACTGTACTGCTTCACAATGCTTTATAGCCCTCTCTAAGTGGTTTACAGAGTTACCATATTGCCCCCCCCCAAACAATCTGGGTCACCATTTTACCGACCTCAGAAGGATGGAAGGCTAAGTCAATCTTGAGCCGTTGGGATCGAACTCCTGCCAGTGAGCAGAGTTAGCCTGCAATACTGCATTCTGACCACTGCGCCACCACGGCTCTTAAGTAGGTATAATGGTTGGATAGACTAGAGTAAAAACTGTTTACTGTTTCTGGAGCAGAGGTAAACATATATATCCCTAACACCAAGATTATAGGTAGATTACAGATTATAGTATGACTTTACTTCACACTCAGGGATGTTCCTCAGCTGAAGATGGACGAGAACTTAAATCTCTCAATTTGTAGTCCAGGACTTTAATTGCTATGTTGCCCTGACCCTTTGATTTCCCCTCGTTTCTCAGAACCCCTGTTTTAGTTCCCACCCTCTAAGCATCCCACTCCCCTGAATAGTATAGGAAGGACTTCAAATGGTTTTTGAAGCTATTCATTCTGTCTGTCCACAGCAGACAGAACAGCTGGAGCCCAACTCAATTCACAGCTAGAGATAGATCTCAGGTGCCGTTTGATCCTCAATTCCATGGGATTCTGTTCCTGATAGAACAGTATTTCTTCCATTCCTTTATCCAGTCAACCCTAAAAAAAGGGAAACTGAGGTTTTCCCATGTTCACCATTTTCCAATTCTCTGGCAGATACCGCAGCGATTCGGAAGAATTCTGAAGGCCCTCTCTCTCCGCCTAACCCACCTCACACGGCTGTTGTTTTGGGGGAAATAGGAGGAGGAGGAAATATATATATAATTATATATTATACATATAATATTTCTGTGTCTCCCTTATGATGTATCCACATATGTATATAAAGGGCGCATGAAATATGTTGCTTTGATATAAGAATCCCGATAGCTTGTTTGTCTAATCAATGCATAGTCCAAGAATGCATTCATTAAAGGAAAAAAAGAAAGTTGGAAATATTTGGAATCGCAAAAATAAAAATGGTTGCTGAGACTTTGCTATTTTGACAGTCTGGATAATATGCATTAGCTAATTAAAGCCTATATTCCTTTGTGCTCAGCAAATTCTGGAAGTATTTAGGTTATGCAGGAAACAGCTTTCATCTCTTTTAATGCCAAGAAAGAATGACAAGGAAAATACGGGCCTTTCAAAATTTTCTGAAGGGGAGAAAGCAAGATTTCTGATAGCTTTTAATCGTCTTTTAAAAAAAAAAAAAGATGCCTATTTATACAAAGACGCTCTTCACTTTGGTTTGTGCGTATCCAGTTCAGTTGTGTCCTGTTGATTTAGATTTTAATATCCAGGCAACTCAAAACCTCCTGCTGAAGAAGTTGAAGAAGGCTGAGCATTCCAGGTGGAAAAATGGTGATCCATACTTTGTGGAGTGCCATTTTCCAGAAACTATTGTTAAATAGGACAAACAATTAATAGTTGTTAAATAGGGAAAAAAATCCCTGGAGTAGTCCAGGCAGGACCTGAATGAGAATTAATCCAAACCTTCTTCAAGTTAAAATATAATGAAAATGTGAGATCCCACGTGGTGTTCTCCAACAACTAGGGAAAGGATATATATTTCTCCCTTTTCCACTTACAACCATCGAGAGTTTTTTCAATGCACAGGCTAGCAGTAGCAATAGCACTTAGACTTATATACCGCTTCACAGTGCTTTACAGCCCTCTAAGCGGTTTACGGAATCAGCAACAATGCCCCCCTCATTTTACCAACCTCGGAAGGGTGGAAGGCTGAGTCCACCTTGAACTGGTCAGGATCGAACTCCTGGCAATGGGCAGAGTTAGCCTGCAATACTGCATTCTAACCACTGCGCCACCACGATCTTGCAAAGGAGCCAAAGGGATGGTAAGAAGCAACGGTGTTGCCAGTCCTGGCTTGCTCTTCATCATTAATTCAGACTCGACAGGCAAAAACTTATGTTAGCCCTGCTGCTGAATTAACTACACCAAATAAAATGTACATGGCTCTTCCATTTGTGAGGAGTACATTTTTGATGGTGCATTTCTGTTCCTCCCCCTGCTATTTAATCATTCCATATGGAAAGATGGCAGCTAATTTGTTCCCTTGAAAGTTCCTGTCTTCAGAAATGAAGTTACTGGCCAAATTTGGCAAGCCCCATTAATTCTTCAGGCCCGGAATTATTACATTGCTGATAAGCTTCATTAGTAATAGTTGATGTAGATTATGTCACTTATGAATTATTTTTAGCTTTTCTTTTAGGAGCTGGCTACCTTCCCAGGCAAGTGTTTTTAATGATGCATGCCTAGTTTGGTGGAGAAGGAGGGGGTCAAAAGAAAAAAGGGGGACCGAAAATGGAAGGGCCATTACATCTTATTCGGTGTAGCTAATTCAGCAGCCAAGGCTAACATAAATTTTGTTTGTTGGGAATGAATTAAGTATGAAGGCCAGCCCAGGGCTTCTTTGCTTTGGCTCCGTTGCAAGCTTGTGTATCTGAAAAGACACTTGATGGTTACAACTGGAAAAGGGAGAAATTTCTCTTCTTTCCTTAGTCGTTGGAGAACATCTCCTGCATCTCATGTTTTCATTCCATTTTAACTTGAAGAATGTCTGGATTGATTCAGGTTCTGCATGGAATATTCCAGAATTTTCCCTTATTTAACACATAAATGCCAATGTACCCAGAAATGCAAATCCATTTTGCACTGATTTGTTGTTTTTTTAAAAAAATCACTGTAAACTAATGAGGGACTGTTTCAAAATATGGTAGGGATGGGTTGAAACAAAGCTGAGTTTTGTCCATTCCTACCTAAAAGCGGGGACAAATGCTAATAAATTACCATTAATCATTTGTTAGCATTGCAAAGAGAGAGAAAGAATAAGGTTTGTTTAATTATTCCTGTGACTCAAGCAAAACACAGCCAGAATGTATCAGCCAAGTCCATTTGAAAGCCTGGCAAACAGCTCATGAATACTAAGTCTGCAGGTAGGTTATAATTAGGCCAAGGCTAGCAAAAAAAAAAAAAAAGGAAAATTGAGTTTGCTGTCCTCAGGCCTTTGTTATTTGCTTGTTCTCAGAAACAATCAAACTCTTAAACAATTAAGAGCCCTGGTGGCACAGTGGTTAGAATGCAGTATTGCAGGCAAATTCTGCCGACTGCCAGCAGTTCGATTCTCACCGGCTCAAGGTTGACTCAGCCTTCCATCCTTCCAAGGTTGGTAAAATGAGGACCCAGATTGTTAGGGGCAATATGCTGACTCTGTAAACCACTTAGGAAGGGCTGTAAAACACTATGAAGTGGTATATAAGTCTAAGTGCTATTGCTATTGCTTTTCCTTCTCTTCCAGTGAGGTCCTGTGCAAAACTCTGATGTAGTGGTTTGGGATACTGATATTGGGTTTCACCCAAGCTTGAAGCTTTGGGGGAGGGATTAGTTGAAGGGATGTCATGTGCCCCATGCAGAAAAACGCTCCTGTTTTTTTTTTCTCCTTTCAACCTTCTTTCACTTGATAGAAGAACATTTATTTATGTCTAGTCATTTGCGTTGCTTTTGAAGTTTTCTTCAAAGGAGAGCAGCGCTTCTGTGAAATTCTCTCCCCCTTTCTCTTTATAATAATGTAAAGTTACAGTTACAAAGATTAAACCTGAAAGTCAGTTTCAAGTGACAAGGATAAGAGACTAATACAAACTAAGAAAAATAGAAAAGAATGCAAAGCAAAAATAAAAAGACCCCCCAAAATTATGAACCGAAAAAGGGGAAAAAATATAGTAAAGAAAAAAGAAAATGTAAACAAATGACTTTCCCCTTAGTCACAAATCAAATAATTTCAGTAATATATTGCCTTCTCTACTAATACATCAAAATATCTCTTTCCCATATCTCATCTCTTTTTCTATCAATAAATTCTTAAAATATAAATAAATTCTAATCAGCAAAAAACCATTCAGACTTATCAGAAGTAGCAACACACATATATATTAACTTTAATTAACTTTGTATTCCTTTTCACACAATAACTTTTCACTTTTTCTAAAAACAGCAACAACAAAGATCTCTTCTTCCCATTCTTTTATCTATAAACAACATATACATTTAACCCTCATCAAATAAACCAGCGTTAGATTACTTCCCTTTGCCTTTAACAATCTTGCTCTTTAATCCTTTTAAATAATGTCCCAGAATTTGATTTCTTTTCATTTTCTCTTTGTCTCTCTTCAAAAGATTCTTCAAGACTTTAAGAAGTCTGTCTTATAAATCCAAAATAAGCAACCTATCAAATGATTGTTCTGGTTTGTTATTTGAATATTCCTTTTCATTATTAAAACATCAGCTGATTTCATCCAATGTAGCATTTTTTCCATATCATTCTTGCAAGCTGTCATTTTAGCTCCATGTTCAAATCAGCCTCAGTTTCATTCTTTTTCAGTAAATCTTATATCACCTCTTTTAAATCCAGCTTTGTAACAGCAGACAAAGTAACTTTGGGGTACATTTCCTCAAATGTTTTTGAATTCTTCCGAAGTTAAAGTAATTTGCTCCACTCTGTATTAATGGGTCTTCTCCTTTAATTATAATTCCTTAATTCTTTCTGGTTCCCTTTACTATCCAATCTTCAAAGTACCCTCTTATCACGTTTTTTTTCCTCCAATCAACAGCATTTTCCCATGGGAAGGTTCCTTGTATTGAATTTCAGACTCTTAATGTATTTCAAACAACAACATTTCCCCCCAGAAAGGATTCTTATAATTAATTTCAAATTCTTATATCGAATCTGCCTGGCCCTTTAGTCTTTTATAATCTTCCAAAATCAACATTCTAATCACCCTTTTGCCGTTTATCCTAAGTTTTTTTTTTAAAACAAGAATCCTTAAATGTATATGAAGCGTCTTTTGTTGAGCGCTGAAGGAGAATCACCTAGTCTAATAAACCCTGTTCTGAAAGTTCTTAACATTCAAAAATCAATTAACAAGCAATTTCCAGAAGTGATTTAAAAAGGAACTATTTGAACCAATAATGTCCTTCTGAAAAGTGCCAAACTGTGGCACTGGGCAAAGTTTTATTTATTTGTCAAATTTTATTAGCTACCCATCTTACCACAGATGGCAATTTTTTTTGGTTCCCAAAACTTTAAATTCACTGAAGTCCACTGTGTTGTGGTCTCCTCATGGGGACCTGCTTTCTGGAGTGCTTATGGGCAATCCCAAGTCCTCTCCTTTTCAGGAAAGGGATTCCAACTAGTTGAGATCCATTTGGTGGCTTTTTCTTAGTATGCTAATTGCTCATCTAGTTCCCCAACCATATGCCTTCAGAAAGCTCAGAAACCATGATGAGAGGGTGGGATTCCTCTTCTGTTTTCACTCCCAAGCAATTGATCTTCAGATGATGGTACTTCTGATCTGGAAGAAGCACAAATCCATCAAGACCAGTAGCTATGCATAGCTTGGTCCTCCATGAATCTGTCAAATCCCTCTTTTAAAGATTGGTGGCTACCACCTTCTCTAGAATTCATTATTCCAGTATACATCAAGTAGTTTAACTTGAACTGAGCACAAATTATAGAAAGGCATAGCCTGTGTGAGCTGGACAAAGCATCCTTCTTCCGTAAGAATCGGGTATTTAAAAACTTGGCTTATTGATTTCCTGACACCATGGCAGACTCATCTCTTCTTTCCCCCCCCCAAATGGCCAACAGACACCTCCAGAAGGCCAATGTCATTGTAAAATTGCTCAAGTAATGACAAAGGGAAAAATTGGCAAAGTAACTCAGCATCGTGACCAACACGGCGGCTTCAAGCCATTGATGAGTACTGCTGATCTTTGGCCTCATGGAGATACATCAGCTGCCCATTTTAGCCCTGATGGCATATTCCATCTGCATTCACAAAGCCCAGATATTTCTCTGGCCTTTTGAATGACAGTTAGATGAGGACATCTATCCAAGCAGAAAGCCCCCCCCCCCCCATGAGCAAGTGTTAGGGGAAAGGATATTACATGAGATTAATCTCCACTGATGGTCTAAGACTCTAAGCAAAAGTCTGTTGACATTTTTAACTGAATTGGCGAGTTCCTGACTCTCTTTGTCAGATGCCCTGATTCAGAAGATAGAGTAGTAGCTCTCTTTAGGCAGAGTAAGAGATTTCAGAATGCAAGTTAATGCAGTAAGACAGTCTATAATATACAGATAGTCCTCCACTTGCCACCACAACCGAGTGCCCAATTTCTGTTGTTAAGCAAGACAGGGATGATAGAATAACACTGTTTTTCCTCTTTTCACTATCCCACTGCCTGGTAGAATCAAAGTCCTGTTTATTATAATAGACTAGAACGGAACAGATTTTAAGATAGCATTTTCCAGCACAGGAAATGTTTTAATCAATCTCAGCAATCTTTACAAAGCAATACAGGTAGTCTATGATTTATGGCCATAGCTGAGACTGGGGTTACAGTTGTAAGTTGTGCTGGTTGCTAAATGGGTCATCAGGTGACCGACCTGATTTTATGACATTTGTTTTGCTGCAGTCATTAAACGGATCACCATGAATTTGCAATTGTTAATACAGAGGGCGTTTTCTGCCAGGAACCAGAAGGAAACACTGGTTTCTGGCAAAAAAATAATAATCATAAATCGTAGTCATGTGATTGCAAGGCTCTGCAAATGTCCCTAAATGCAGAACCTCAGTACCTCGAATCCAATCATAAGTATCTTTTTTTTTGGGGGGGGGTGCTGTATCTTCCAACGGTTGCTAAATGACCAGTCATAAGTCAATGCAGTTAGGTCTGCATTACAGGTAGTTCTACCAACCTGCCTTCCATTAAGGGCTGTGAAAATATCTGTGGAGCCCTCACATCCTGGACATAAATTGTTTCAACTTCTACCATCAAAACGATGTCATAGGGCATTGCACACGAGAACAGCTAGACACAAGGAAAGTTTTTTCCCTCACGCCATCACTCTGCTAAACAACTAATTCCCACAACATTGTCAAACTATAGAAATAGAAATAGAAATAGAAATAGAAATAGAAATAGAAATAGAAATAGAAATAGAAATAGAAATAGAAATAGAAATAGAAATAGAAATAGAAATAGAAATAGAAATAGAAATAGAAATAGAAATAGAAATAGAAATAGAAATAGAAATAGAAATAGAGCTGGAAGGGACCTTGGAGGTCTTCTAGTCCAGCCCCCTGCTCAAGCAGGAGAACCTATACCATCTCAGACTGTCTAGTCCAGGCATGTCAAACCCGCGACATATCGTGACTTTTTCCCCATTGCCGGCAATGGGGTGGGCGCGGTTTCAGCATGACGCATTCGGCCCGTGGGCCGGCAGTTTGACATGCCTGGTCTAGTCTCTTCTTAAAAATCTCCAGTGATGGAGCGCCCACGATTTCTGGAGGCAAGCTGTTCCTTATTTAGTAAGGCTGTATTACTGTTATTCTTTTCATCTTTCCTATTACTTATCTCCTTATCTACTTATGACTATAACTTTGTTGCTTGTATCTTACGATTTATATTGTCTTATTTAGTTTCCTAGTATGATTTATGTTGATTGCTTATTTAGTATCCTATGACTATCACTAAGTGTTGTATCTTATGATTTATGATGAATGTATTTTCACGATGACTATGATCATGATTTATCACTTATTGCTTTTATGTACCGAAGACAAATTCCTTCTGTGTCCAATCACACTTGGCCAATAAAGAATTCTATTCTATTCTATTCTATTCTATTCTATTCTATTCTATTCTATTCTATTCTATTCTATTCTATTCTATTCTACTCTACTCTACTCTACTCTACTCTACTCTACTCTACTCTACTCTACTCT
The DNA here is from genome assembly GCA_023970755.1 of Azemiops feae. NCBI lineage: Eukaryota > Metazoa > Chordata > Lepidosauria > Squamata > Viperidae > Azemiops > Azemiops feae. The sequence goes on along the minus strand of JALGBA010003868.1, from coordinate 128,441 downwards.
ACTCTACTCTACTCTACTCTACTCTACTCTACTCTACTCTATTCTTCCCGCCCTCTGCCAATTCCCACAAATAGTCTGCCCTAGTACCGCCATGAAGAGGTACTAACAACCGTCGCCACCTGAGAACACAGCAAATGAGTTGTACATTTGCTGCATAAATTGACATGTCTGCTAGCTCCAGAAACACACACATCCAACCGAATGTCTAATTCACAGGCAAGTGGAAGAGACACCAATGTGTTGAACTCACTGCTATCAGCTGGTAGGAGTTGTTCATCATGGCAATGAGCATGTTTAGCAAAACCACCAAGGAGATGACGTTGTATGTGCCAAACATGGTGGCCCCAACGAACTCTGTGAATTCATGCCTGGCTTTGACATTCGTGACGTAGAGGTTCAACAGACCAAACACCGACCAGAAGAGAGACTGGAGAGTTTCAAAGAGTCTGCAAAAAAAGAAAAGAAAGAAAGATAAGTAATTGTCTTAATAGATTTGATTGAGTCTAGGAGAACAGATATATCATTTATCGTTCTCATCCAAAGGTTTTTGTGCTTACATTTATTTCCCAGCCAGTCTGATGTAGAATCATAGGACTGGCAAGGACCTTGGAGGTCTTCTAGCCCAACCTTTTGCCCAACACAGCAGACTTTATTCCATTCTGGACAAATGGTTGCTCAATCTTTTCTTGAAAACTTCCAGTGATGGAGCACCCGCAACTCTGAGAGGCAAGCTCTGTTCCATTAATTGATCATTCTCACTGTCAAGAAATTCCTCCTTAATTCTAGGTTGGATATCTCTTTAATAAGCTTCCACTCATTACTTCTTGTCCTGCCTTCTGGTGCTTTGGAGAACCAGATAGCCCCCTCCTTCCTGTGACAGCCCCTCAAGCACCAGAAGACAGCTATCCTAATCTCCCCTAATCTTTGTTAAAGAGCTGTGGTGGCACAGTGGTTGGAAAGCAGTATTGCAGGCTAACTCTGCCCACAGTCTGGAGTTCGATACTGACCCGCTCAAGATTGATTCAGCCTTCCCTCCTTCCGAGGTCAGTAAAACAAGGACCCAGATTTTGGGGGGCATCATGTAAACCGCTTAGAGAGGGCTGCAAAGCGTTGTGAAACAGTATATAAGTCTTATTGCTATTTCTATTTCTATTGCTAAGTGCTGTCTCCTTGGCTAGGGCCCAATGCTCAATTCTGTCAAAATTCTTCTGAATCTTGAGTGAATAGTGTGAGATTTCTCCCTTGGCATTTGAAAAACCACGACCCAAGTTCAGAGAAACCTCTGAGCATTTTTCTCATGTGAATACATTTCTGGAAGTCTATAGTAGAGCGTCTACATCTGTTAAGCTGGCAAAGAAGCTAAACTTGAAGGGAGAAGGGAGGAAAACTAATATCAAAATGCAGCGGCTTTCTAAAGATATCTTTTGACAGCAGGGCTGTTTTCTACTTTCTAGTGTCTGCAGCAAAATCCATTCCAGCTATCATTCAAAGAACACTACATGATGAGAGACTCTCTCTTCCTATTACAGGCACTACAAAAATCAAGGAGGAGGGAGCGAGGAGAGAAAATAAGTGTGAATTTGAGAAGTGCGTTCTGCTATTCACAATGCAAACTCTCCTAGCAATGGGGAATATTTTTTTTCCAAATGGAAAATGCTTGTCCACGCTTCTTCCCCTTTTGCATCCTCTACTGCATTGTTCCTGTCCATTTACAAAGATTATTTAACCAATCGCCACCGGTTGGTGCCATCTAGTGTGCTTGGACTACAATCCCTAAATTGTCTCAGAATGATTTAGCACCATCCTTAATGTAATAATGAAGATATTTCTCCGGATACTCTGCCTGTCCAAATATATGAAAGCCGAGTACAAATAGTCCTCAACGTATGGCCATTCCTTTAATGATTGTTTGAAACTATGACCACACTGAAGAAAATGACTTGTAGTTGATCCTTGCACTTACGACTGTCATAGCATCCCCAAGGTGATGTAAGGCGAGACCCAGCTTAAAAACAGTAACTGTGAGAGAGACCTTGGAGTCCTAGTGGACGATCACTTGACTATGAGCCAGCAGTGTGCAGCAACAACCAAAAAAGCCTACACAATCCTGGGCTGTATAAACAGAGGCATAGAATCAAGATCACGCAAAGTATTAGTACCGCTTTATAAACCCCTAGTAAGATCAGACCTGGAATACTGCAGCCAATTTTGGTCACCATATCACAAAAAAGATGTTGAGAGTTTGGAAAAAGTTCAGAGAAGAGCAACTAAGATGATCAAAGGCCTGGAGAGTAAAACATACGAAGAACGGCTGCAGGACTTGGGTTTGGCTAGTCTAAAGAAAAGAAGAAACAGGGGCGACATGATAGCAGTGTTCCGGTATCTGAGGGGCTGCCACAAAGAAGAGGAGGTCACGTTATTCTCCAAAGCACCAGAGGGAAGGACGAGAAACAATGGTTGGAAACCGATCAAAGAGAGAAGCAACCTGTAATTGAGGAGAAACTTCCTGACAGTGAGGACAATCAACCAGTGGAACAGCTTGCCTCCAGAAATCGTGGGTGCTCCATCATTGGAAATTTTTAAGAAGAGGCTAGGCAATCACCTGAGTTGGTATAGGTTCTCCTGCTTGAGCAGGGGGCTGGACTAGAAGACCTCCAAGGTCCCTTCCAGCTCTATTCTATTCTAATCAGAATTTGGGTACCTGGCAATCAGCATGTATTTACGAAGAGTTGCGTTGTCCCAGAGTCATGGGAATGCCATTTGCAACCTGCCCAAGGAGCTTCCAATGAGCAAAGTCAACAGGGAAGTCATCTGTGCTTAAAGATCCTGTGATTCATCTACTGACTATGGCAGAAAAGGTCCTAAAATAAAATCATTGCTTAGCGATGTTTATGGAGATTCTCAGTCCTTCAGGTCCTGGTTATCCCAAGAGTACTTTTTTCAAAAGGCAAGTGGACTTTCTTGGTTTTTCCTTGAAGACGTTTCTCTTCTCATCCAAGAAGCTTCTTCAGTTCTCAGAAAGTCCAGTTGCCTTTTGAAAAAGCACCTTTGGGAACACTTAGCGATGGACGTTCCTGTCCAAATAGTGGTCTTAAGTCAAGGACTACCTGTAAGGAAGCCTCCATTGGATGCAAAGTATAGACTGCCGGTTTGATCTAGTGGTGAAGGCACCAGGCTAGAAAGCAGGAGACCGTGAGTTCGTGTCCCGCCTTAGGCATGAAAGCCAGCAGGGCGACTCGGGCCAGGCCCTTCTCTCTCGGCCCACCTCACAGGGCTGTTGCTGTAGGGAAAAAAGGAAGGGGAGGAGGAAGGTGTGTCGGATAGGTTTGCCGCTTTGAATTATTTGTAAAAGTAATAAGGCAGGATACAAATAAATAAAATAATAAAATAAAATAATAATAAAATAAATAAAATAATAAAATAAATAATAAAATAAAATAATAAAATAAAATAAAATAAAATAAAATAAAATAAAATAAAATAAAATAAAATAAAATAAAATAATAAAATAAAATAAAATAAAATAAAATAAAATAAAATAAAATAAAATAAAATAAAATAAAATAAAATAAAATAAATAATAAAATAAAATAAAATAAATAATAAAATAAATATAATATAAAATAATTAAAAATAAAATAAAATAAAATAAAATAAAATAAAATAATTAAAAATGAAATAAATAACAATTAATTAAATTAATTAAATTAATTAAATTAATTAAATTAATTAAATTAATTAAATTAATTAAATTAATTAAATTAATTAAATTAATTAAATTAATTAAATTAATTAAATTAATTAAATTAATTTAAAATGGCAACCCAGATCTCTGGATGTTAAAACAAGCATCCCCAGGGCAAGTCCTGGGCTGCGTACCTCTTTATAGAGAAATCTCTCATCATCTGCTGAATAACTGGAGATTTTTTGCAGCTGAGAATTGTCTAGCTATCTGCAATCTGCCATAGTTCTTGAATCCAAATTCTCCCCAAAATATATTTGTAATTAGATCAAACCTGGATGCCGTATTAAGGCCTTTTTGCACATGGTCATCTGTGGACAAGATGTTCTTAGCCAAGAGACGGAAGTCTGAACATCTCTCCCAGATTCATTCTTTTATTATCCCTGTCAACCAAAGTCATGATAAGAAGGACTAACTCAGATTTGCTAACGGTTACAAACACCGACTAGTAAAAAAAATATATATGAAATTATTTATCGTGGATATGTAAGGACAAAGAACAGGCTGGCTGACACATTCTGAGCCAACAGAGAAGTCCATAACAGAGTATTGTCCAACAGAAAAAGGTTGGGCAAGTCCAAAGTAGGCGACAAAAAGAATGCTTTAAACTGTGCGGGGACAACTGGTAACAGCAGTGATAATTAGTGAGTCTGCAGGGCTTTGGAGATTGTCTGCACTAGAACTTGAGCTGTCTCCTCTTGTTGGCAAGATCACAATTTTTTGCCGGCTTTATTTGAGAGAGAAAACATTCGTTCTTTCTCTTGGGAGAGAAGACACAGGCTGTCTGCCTATCTGGTCTTCAGCTGAAGTATTAAATTGCTCAAACAGAGAAGTAAACAGTTGTGGGGAGGGGGAATAGAGACTCTCTTCTCCCTTGATTGCTGGCTGCTCATATTGGTTTCGTTTTACGCCAGCATCAAGCAAGCTACTCCAACCTCAATCTGCAAGCATCGCCTTGCAGTGAGATGGGTGTCAAACAAATTTAACAAATGAATCAACTCTCTAAAGATTGGCTCTAACCGTTATAAAGCCCACTAAGAATAGTAGGAAGGGTCATTCAACCTCTTAATCGTGTCTAGCTTTCTGTCTGACATTTCTCCTGCAAATTGGATCAGTGGTTGGATTGTGACGGAACAGTAGTGAGGAGATGGAGGTCCATTCCAGAGGAGTGAGAGGTAACTCAGCCCAGATGTGTGAGAGAAAGAGGATGAAGACAGCCCCTCCTTAATAGTTCCCAGAGCATATTGTAGATGCAGACAGTAGAGTCTTCACTTTGACAAGACTTTATCTATAGGTGTGAAACAATAAAGAGCCCAATTTGGAAGAATCTCAGAATAACAGAGTTGGAAGAGACCTTGGAGGTCTTCTAGTCCAACCCCCTGCTCAAGCAGGACACCCTATACTATTCCAGACAGGTGGCTTTCCAGTCTCTTCTTAAAAACCTCCAGTGTTGGAGCACCACAACCTCTGGAGACAAGTTGTTCCACTGATTAATCACTTTAATTGTCAGGAAGTTTCTCCTTAGTTCCAGGTTGCTTCTCTCCTTGATTAGTTTCCATCCGTTGCTTCTTGTCCTGCCTTCAGGGGCTTTGGAGAATAGGTTGACCCCTTCTTCTTTCTGGCAGTGCCTCAAATATTGGAACACAGCTATCGTGTCACCCCTAGTCCTTCTTTTCATTAAACTAGACATCCCAATTCCTGCAACTGTTCCTTCATATCTTTTCCTTTCAGTCCCTAATTTCAGTCCACATGTCATTCTTGGTATTGGGCATTGCAGGATTTAGATAACATCATGGCTGATGGATAGGCTGGCTCTGTATCAGATGCTTGACTTTGGGCCAGTGTTTGATGTTTGGTAAAGAAATATACGCACAAATCAGAATCAGCCCTATTTGCAGCATCAATGATCTCAAACAAGCCTTTGATTCAGTCTCCAGGAAGAATCTTTGGCAGACATTTAAGACCACTCTCTTTAATAGTCTATCAACTGCTTATCTTTATAAATAAACCACACATTAAAGATCAGACAGAAGACCTAAAATGGGCACTTTTGGGAAGCCATACCAAATAAGAAGGTAAAGCAAATGTACATTATTCTTCCCACTGCCGTTTTAATTATTATATATGGCATCAACTACACACTGGCATCTTTAAATAGTTCTTCCCTTCACCAAAAACCCAGAGCTGTTGATACAGTCATTCTGGCTTAGCTTCCAAAGTGTGTGGGGGGGGGGTTTGAGGAGAATTTTGAAGGTATTCTTCCTCAGTTGGGAAGATCACTTGCTGCAGTTTAGCTCTGATCAAATTAAGACCTCGACTTCTTGGAGAAGTTAAAATATATTAATTGGGAGATGAACCTCGATATGTTTTAAATACTAGGAAGGTTTTGTACTAGACTTGCAGCACTCATATGTCTTAGGATTCTCAGAATGATCAAAGGATGGATGGATGGATGGATGGATGGATGGATGGATGGATGGATGGATGGATGGATGGATGGATGGATGGATGGATGGTGGAGGATGCATTAGCTGGATGGATAGGATGGATGGAGGGATGGATGGATGGATGGATGATGGATGGATGGATGGATGGATGGATGGGATTGCAGGATGGAGGATGGATGGAGGATGGATGCATAGAGGATGGATGGATTGGATGGAGGATGGATGGATGGATGGATGGATGGATGGATGGATGGGCTGGAGTGGATGGAGGCGAGGATGGATGGATGCATAGATGGATGGGATGATGGATGGATGGATGGAATGATGGATGGATGGATGGATGCATAGATGGATGCAGGATGGATGCTAGTGGATGGATGGATGGATGGAGGATGGATGGAATGGATGGATGGATGGAGCATAGATGGATGCATGGATGGATGCATAGTATGGATGGATGGATGGATGGATGGAGGGAGATGAAAGAGGATGCAGGATTTGGCTGCATAGATTGATGGATGGATGGAGGATGGATGGATATGGATGGATGAGATGGATGGATGGAGTGGATGGATGGAGGATGGATGGATGCTAGATGGATGGATGGATGACGGATGGAATGGATGGAGGGAGGATGGATGATGATGGTATGGATGGATGGAATGGAGGATGGATGGATGGATTCATAGATGGATGGATGGATGGAGACTGGGATGGATGGAGGGATGGAATGGATGGATGGAGGATGGATGGAGCATAGATGGATGGAGGGATGGATGGATGGATGGATGGATGGATGGCATGGAGGATGGATGGAGGGATGGAGGGATGGATGGATGGATGGAGCATAGGATGGATGATGGATGGATGGAAGGAGGGTAGATGGATGGCATGGATGGATGGATGGATGGATCGGATGGATGGATGGATGGAGGGATGGATGGATGGATGGAATGGATGGGAATGGATGGATGCAAGAGGCTGGAGGATGGATGGATGGATGGATGGATGGATGGAATGGATAGGGAATGATGGATGGATGGATGGATGGATGATGGATGCATAGATGGATGGATGGATGGATGGATGGATGCATAGATGGATGGATGGATGGATGGATGGATGGATGGATGGATGGATGGATGGATGGATGGATGGATGGATGGATGCTAGAGGAACTAAATTTGTAATCTCTTGGTAAAGAGTGGCCATCAATCTACCTATGTCTATGCAATCACTTTACTATAGAGCCATTTAATCTAAATTTGTGGGGGGAAATTGGTATATAAACTATCTGTCTGTTTGTCTAGCTATCTAGCTATCTTCATCCATCCATCATCCATCTATCTCTCTGTAACAAATTTATTAAAAGAAGATTTTACAATTACAGAGACTTTAAAAACACAAAGAAGAAACAGAGAAAAGCAAAAGCAAAGAATAACAAGAAAGCAAGAAAAAGAAAGCTATCTAAAGAAACAATTTCCAATCTTCTTTGCAGTAATTGCAAACCTAGTAATTACCAAACCTAGTAATTACCTCCCATGCTACATATCATAGTTCCTTGCTTCCTATAAACCAGAAATTTTAAATCAATAAATCCTGAAATCGGCAATTCATTTTTATCCATTTGCAGCAAAAAGTCTATAAATGTTTCCAGTCCCTTATAAAAGTAGTTATAGTTCCTCCTTCATCAAACAAGTCAATGTAGCGTGTGGCTATCTATGCTGAGGTGGAACCAGACCCAGATTGAAGATGAGGCATGACTTAGATTTATATTTAGGTTAAACCTAGTTTTTCACCCAACAAAAGCTGGGCCTTTAAACTTGGTTGATAAGTAATCATTTTCTTAGATGTGCAAATCTCATGGGTCTTCGTCTGAGGCACTGCTGAGTGATGATCAGGCTAGGAAGCCAAGATACTATAGTCAGAACGCAGCAGAAGACTTAAATACAATTAGGGAACCAGATCAATAGGTCCAATCCAGCTGGATCCTTGAACTAACATTTTTTAAAAGTTTGTTTGCTTTGCCATCAAGCTTCAATGTTTAACCTCCGAGAGTTTTCAAATGTCGATTGAGGATGATTTCTGAAGCCCTAAAATTATGCTCTGATCGTAATGGAGTAGTTAAGAATTTATTTTATCAATGTTTCTGTATTTTATTCCACCAGTGTTTCTATAGAAACTCATTCAAATGCCTCTTAATTACACTTTTTCCTCTGGGGAAATCAGACAAGTTTTATGTTTGTTGTATTTTTCTCCAGCTGCGATGACTTCTAATCACCCCCAGAAGGACATCTAAACTGAACCCTTCCTAAAAACTTTATTTGGCTGTACCAGGAGATCCCTGGCATATTTTAAATGTAAAAAGCTAAATTAACTCCTATCCTGTGTCCTATGGCCTAACCTGTGTCGCTACAGCTCTGTAATTATTTTCCGTAATGCTGGCCAGTTACTGTGATAATAAAAGAGTAGTAATCCCAATACTCTTGAAGGGCTCCAATTGCAAATGGCTAGATTAAGCAATAGCTAGCTCTTTCATCTCCTCTGCACCCCGCAGCCACCGCTGATTGCAAATGGATGCTGAAGCCACACACGTCAGGGTGGAGATGCCAGAGGGAAGAATCAGATGTGATATGAATATTTCTACTAGGCCTCCATATGTGTTGAAGTTTTCCCCCATGACTCCGCTTTCAAAACAGTTTCCAGTTAGGATATCAGTGGCAAAGATGATTTGCCAAGAACACAGAGAGAAAACATTTGAAAATGAATTATTAGCAAGTTGACCCTTCCCTTGTCAGTAAAGTACATAGCTGTTCAAGGAGCTGGACTTTTTCCCGAAAAAAGAACATATGAAGGCTAAGCCGTGAGATGTGACAAGGAACAGGGTGCAGTGCTGGGCTTTAAGCAACCACCAGCACATGCCCAGCACATGTCCAGAGGCCTCTCAGATCTGATTATTTGGAAGCTACTTTTTGGGGATGTTCTGCGGGACAGGGAAAGAGAGAGGCCTTGGTTTCTCTTAAGGGGGGACTTCAACGTAACACGCTCAAAAATGGCATTTGCGTTCACATTGCGAGGCTGGTCCTTCTCCACGGCCCACAGACATAATTTCTTGTTTCGCAGTTAGTCCATTCTTAGCACGTCATTCCTGCTGCGTGTCTGTTCAAAGTGCAAAATGTCACTTGGAACCAGGGGTGTTAATCATGACTGTTTCAGCTTTTCAAGGCAGGCAGAAAGAACTTCAGCAATGAGACACCAGTGAAAGTGCCGTTGCTGTGAATTTGCTCTGCCTTCAAAGGGGCCCTGCTGCTTCTTTGTTTCCTATAATACTTCTCTCTCCCTGCCTCCCCCCTTTCCAATGTTAAGCCCCCTCACACTGCATAGTATATTACAGGGCTTGTATTTGTGAAGTTTTACCTGTGCTTATGTTCGAATGCTGGTCGGATCATTGAATGCTGCAAATAGGTTGTTGAGGTTTTTTTCTCTCCAACCATTGATCCTCATCATACAATCATAGGGTTGGAAGGGACCTTGGCGGTCTTCTAGTCCAGCCTCCTGCCCAAAGCAAAATCTTCATACCATCCAATTGGCTGTGTCTGATCTTCTCTTGAAAACTCCAGCAATGGAGCACCCGCAACTTCAAGAGGCAAGCTGTTCCACTGGTTAATTGTTCTCACTGTCAGGACGTTTCTCCTTAGTTCCAGGATGGCTCTCTCTTCAACAAGCTTCCACCCATTACTTCTTGTCCTGCCCTCAGGGGCTTTGGAGAATAAGTTGATCTGTCATACCCCCTCGTGTACTAGAAGACAGCTATCATGTCATCCCTAAGCCTTCTCTTCATTAAGCAAGGGGTTATTTGTTTTGGATATCTAAACTGTTAAGTGATTTTAATTGCAGTTGTGTCTATCTATGGATTCCGGTTGTAGAACTGCAGTGGGATTTGAGCTTAAGGGCTACTTATGCAAAGCTGCAACTGTTCAGCTGAGCTCCAGCATGAGTCCAAGGCTCAGGAGACTAAATCTCTGATCCAGGTGACCGACCCAGAGTGGATCCTGCAACGTTATCCTGGGACACGTATATTTGCCTTCATTCCTGCCGCTGTTTTCTCTGCTGTTCCAGCTCTCCTCTCTGTGAAAGAAATGGGAGATGTTTCTGTTCTTCCTTTCCACAGATCCTGAGGAATTAGACGATTGAGCCAGGGAACAGGTCATGCAGTTTAAGAGTGCATAAACAGTGAAGGCGATGTCCGTCATTAAACTCTGATTTTGGCTGAGCTGCTATCGATCCAGACCAGCTTCAGTCTGGAGTAGGAAGATAAAGTTGCTCGCCAGATGTTAGGTGACCCAATTACTCTTGGTGGGTTTATTCTACAATTTTGCCTGAGAAACAGGAGACGTGATGAGGGACTTAATCAAAGGACGGGCGGCTCTTGAGTCTGGAATCTTAACTCTTAATCCTGATATTCTTCAGGTCGGTTGGACCAGTTCCCATAATACTGGTAGCCCTTGGCTTAGGAGCACAATGGAGCCCAAAATTTCTCTTGCTAAGTGAAACATTTGTTAAGCAAGTTTTGCCCCATTTTACGACTTTCCTTCCCACAGTTGTTAAATGAATCACTGCAGTTGTTAAGTTAGCCACACGGTTGTTAAGTAAATCTGGCTTCCCCGTTGCAAAAAGTGATGACATGACCCCGGGACACTGCAACTGTCATAAATATGGATCAGTTGCCAAACATCAGAATTTTGATCACGGGGACGCTGCAACGGTCCTAAGTGTCAAAAATGGTCATAAGTCACTTTTTCCAGTGCTGTTGTAACTTTGAACAGTCACTAAATAAACTGTTGTAAATCAAGGACTACCTGTACACCCACATAGCTTTTGGCCATGCTGGAACTCAAAGCCAATAAACTCAGACTATTTTCCCAAGAAAACCATGCCCTGTAGGATCAGCATCTCCCATTCCTAACTGATATTCAATTTTTATAAAAGTGTTTAGTATTTCGAATACGATTGTTGTGTCTAAATAAACATTGGCCATCCCATTTCAGAACTTAAGTTCTCCTGATTTAAAATAACGTCAGACTGCAACTCAGACCAATGTATTGAAATCTTTCTTCCCATTCACTTAAAAATGACGCGGGCCATCTATCCAATTCATCAAGTTAATATCTGCCTCTTCGTTGTTATATAAAACAAGAACAATTCAAGGATGAAAGCACTGGATATTAAAGGTTACATTTTAAATCTGTGTATCCTTGCCTATAAATCAAAGAACAAACTCATTTTCTAGGCATCGGAAAGCTGTCTTGTCAATATTTGCTCCTGAAAAATTTTGGGGAAATTAGCTGAAATGTATACAGCCATTCATTTATTTCGGGACAGGAGGAAGGGAAGATACAGTATTTCTAAAGACAGCAGAAATGAAAATATTGGTTAAAAACCGGGAGCCAAAAACTGGAGCCAGCGAATGCTTCCTCTCTAAGGTTTTGCAAGCACTGCGGAGCTCAGTTGCCAAGCAGGCTTTTCCCATCGACCTCTTAGACTTAGAGAATTGATCTGCCAGCCAACTAAGCAAGCAATGCGAAGATTAATATTACCACCCACAATGGAGAATATGTCTTCTTTAGACATCACTAGCTGAAGAAATACTCTAAATATTCCACTTGTGTCTGCAATATATCACAGCACAGAGGCTTCCTTTCCTTCTTTCCTTCCCGTCCCTTCCTTTCTTCATCCATTTACTTCCTTTCCTTTCCTTCTTTCCTTTTTTCCTTTCCTTTTTCCTTCCCTTCTCTTCTTCATCCATTTACTTCCTTTCCTTTCCTTTCCTTCCTTTTTTCCTTTCCTTTTTCCTTCCCTTCTTCATCCATTTACTTCCTTCCCTTCCCTTCCCTTCCCTTCTTTCCTTTCCCTTTTCCTTCCCTTCCCTTCATCCATTTACTTCCTTTCCTTTCCTTCTTTCCTTTTCTTTCCTTCTTTCCTTTCCCTTTTCCTTCCCTTCCCTTCTTCATCCATTTACTTCCTTTCCTTTCCTTCTTTCCTTTCCCTTTTCCTTCCCTTCTCTTCTTCATCCATTTACTTCCTTCCCTTCCCTTCCCTTCCCTTCCCTTTCCTTCTTTCCTTTCCCTTTTCCTTCCCTTCCCTTCTTCATCCATTTACTTCCTTTCCTTTCCTTCTTTCCTTTTCTTTCCTTTCCTTTTCTTTCCTTCTTTCCTTTCCCTTTTCCTTCTCTTCTCTTCTTCATCCATTTACTTCCTTTCCTTTCCTTTCCTTCCTTTTTTCCTTTCCTTTTTCCTTCCCTTCTTCATCCATTTACTTCCTTCCCTTCCCTTTCCTTCTTTCCTTTCCCTTTTCCTTCCCTTCCCTTCTTCATCCATTTACTTCCTTTCCTTTCCTTTCTTTCCTTTTTTCCTTTCCTTTTTCCTTCCCTTCCCTTCTTCATCCATTTACTTCCTTTCCTTTCCTTTCCTTTCCTTTCCTTTCCTTCCTTTTTTCCTTTCCTTTTTCCTTCCCTTCTTCATCCATTTACTTCCTTCCCTTTCCTTTCTTTTCCTTTCCTTTCCTTTCCTTTTTTCCTTTCCTTTTTCCTTCCCTTCTTCATCCATTTACTTCCTTTCCTTTCCTTTCCTTTCCTTTCCTTTCCTTTCCTTTCCTTCTTTCCTTTCCTTTTTCCTTCCCTTCCCTTCCTTTCTTCATCCATTTATTTCCTTTCCTTTCCTTCTTTCCTTTCCCTTTTCCTTCCCTTCCCTTCTTCATCCATTTACTTCCTTTCCTTTCCTTCCTTTTTTCCTTTCCTCTTTCCTTCCCTTCATCCATTTACTTCCTTTCCTTTCTTTTCCTTTCCTTTCCTTTTTTCCTTTCCTTTTTCCTTCCCTTCTTCATCCATTTACTTCCTTTCCTTTCCTTTCCTTTTTCCTTCCCTTCTTCATCCATTTACTTCCTTTCCTTTCCTTTCCTTTCCTTTCCTTTCCTTTCCTTCTTTCCTTTCCTTTCCTTTCCTTTTTCCTTCCCTTCCCTTCCCTTCCTTTCTTCATCCATTTACTTCCTTTCCTTTCTTTCTTTCCTTTCCTTTCCTTTTTTCCTTTCCTTTTTCCTTCCCTTCTTCATCCATTTACTTCCTTTCCTTTCCTTTCCTTTCCTTCTTTCCTTTCCTTTCCTTTCCTTTTTCCTTCCCTTCCCTTCCTTTCTTCATCCATTTATTTCCTTTCCTTTCCTTCTTTCCTTTCCCTTTTCCTTCCCTTCCCTTCTTCATCCATTTACTTCCTTTCCTTTCCTTCCTTTTTTCCTTTCCTCTTTCCTTCCCTTCTTCATCCATTTACTTCCTTTCCTTTCTTTTCCTTTCCTTTCCTTTCCTTTCCTTCCTTTTTTCCTTTCCTTTTTCCTTCCCTTCTGCATCCATTTACTTCCTTTCCTTTCCTTTCCTTTCCTTTCCTTTCCTTTCCTTTCCTTTCCTTTCCTTTCCTTTCCTTTCCTTCCCCCTTCCCCCTTCCCTTCCTTTCCCTAATACTTGTCCTTTTGTTTAAGAATGTTTATATGTGTGTGTGTGTGTGTGTGTGTGTGTGCATATGCAGAGGGGAGAGAAAGTGAGAGAAAATGCTACATGGATAACCTATCTGGAAACAGAACTAAAGGGTTGCAGCATTTTGCCCTCTATTATAGGATATCAACAGGCAAAAGATGTTATCAACTAATGCTTGGACCTCACCTAAAGTCTCCGTCCTGGCTTCTTACCATTTTAGTGACCTTATCGCAAGATACCAACATACATTTTACTTGCCCAACTAACATTTCGCCTTTTAACCACTGTAAGACTCTAACCACTGAAACATGGTGGTGCAGTGGTTAGAATGCAGTACTGTAGGCTAACTCGCTGTTCAGTGCCAGGAGTTCGATCCTGACCGGCTCAAGGTTGACTCAGCCTTTCACCCTTCTGAGGTCGGTAAAATGAGGACCCAGATTGTTGGGTTCCAAAGGCTGACTCTGTAAACCACTTGGAGAGGGCTGTAAAGCACTGTGAAGCGGTATATAAGTCTAAGTGCTATGGCTATTGCTATTCTGCCAAGATAGACGTGCAAATGTCCCGTATTCAGAACGGTACAGCCTTGTCCTTCAATGTCTCTTGAATCAATGGCACACTTTTTGCTAATTCCTTTTAATAGATTCACGGAACCTATTAATAACCCTCTCCTAAGGAATTAACCAAGTAGATCAGACATACGTACTTTGTATCATTCTTTTTTGACTCAAATTCTACTTGTAAGGAAATTCATTTCTGGGACTATTCTTCTTATGAAAGAAATGATATTACAGGTGATATATAAAGCTTGCTCCATAGGTGTAAGTGGAGTCCTGCTACGGCACTTTAATCGTGTTAAATTTTACCGTTTCTTTTATGCATTTCACTGTTGATCTGTTCGTAATGTTTTCTTTGTGTTTCCTCCCAAATATTCATCGAATGCTAACACATTTGAATTGGTGTTGTTGTTGGTAGCCTATTAAAGTTACTTGCTTTTTACCTGCTGATTTCTCCGGTGAAATGTCCAAGGATATCGTGGAGTTTTGGTTAGTCACAATTGCTGTTAGCTCTGGTTTTGATTCTTATGCTGGCTAAGTGGAGTTAAGTGGAGTTTCTTATGCTGGTTAAGTGCACAACTTTATTTTCATTTCCCACCCCACTCTACCCTATCCCACTCCACTCCACCCCATCCCAATCCCCCCCACTCTACCCTATCCTACTCTACCTATAATTATTATTATTAGTGTATGGTGGTATTACAATAGCCAAGAGACCACAATGCTGTTGCAGAATAGTAGCTTGGTTTGTCAACGTACCAGCCCTGTTATAGGACTTGCTTACGCGCTTCCCAAGGTGTGCCGCAGGAGGATGAGATGACTTTGCACCAGAGAGAAAGATGAACAACTCTTCCCTCCTGGAGTAGCCTCACAAATGGGCATCTCAAGTGGGAAGGTTCAGGAATCTGACTACCTGCACAGAGCACCAACTTATCTCCACACCAAAGTGGTACCTATCTATCTACTTGCATAGAACATGCTTTCAAATTGTTAGAGGGACAGAAGCTGAGGGGAGTGATGGGAGTCACCCAGCCATGAAGAGGCTGGAGCCGAGACCATCTCCAGGGTCATTAAGCCATTGAGCCACCGCACCTATAATAATAATAATAATAATAATAATAATAATAATAATAATAATAATAATAATAATAATAATAATAATAATAATAATAATAATAATAATAATAATAATAATAATAATAATAATAATAATAATAATAATAAAGTTGGAAGGGACCTTGGAGGTCATCGAGTCCAACCCCCTGCTCAGGCAGGAAACCCTATACCATTTCAGACAAATGGCTGTCCAGTCTCTTCTTAAAAACTTCCAGTGTTGGAGCATTCACCGCTTCTGGAGGCAGGTTGTTCCACTGGTTAATTGTTCTAACTGTCAGGAAGTTTCTCCTCAGTTCCAGGTTGAAAGTACAAATGTTCTACCTATAATGTTCTACCTATATATGTTCTACCTATAATGATATCTGGGAAAGGCCAATGAGAGATGGAGGAAGAGATGCTGCCTAGGAAATGATCAGATAAGAAACAGAATAGCCCACAGCTTCCTAAGGGCTGAGAAAGAAACTCTAACTTATCAGGCTTCGAAAAGGGACGATGGTAGATTTGTACTTTCAGACTTGCAAGGTTTTGTTGATGTTTATAGACGAAGGAGCACAGTTCTCATTTTTCATTTTGGAAAGGCGTTATTGGATCACAAGGCACTTCGCTTTGATCTAGCAGCTCTCTTGCTTTTCAGTGGAATAGGATGAAATCTAGCTTGAAAAGAAGCATACACAAACACAATGAGCTAAAAAGAAAACCCAGCACCACAGGATCCCCGGTAACAAAGGCCGTTTTTCTTAAGTGGCAACTTTCTCCGAGCTTGTGAGCATTTCCACCTCCATTCTGCAGGGATGGCAGTTATATTTTGGCATGCTTCCTTTTAAAGGATCTAGCCTCAGTGAAGAGCTACCCTCCAGAAACCCAGCTTAGGACAGTCAGTTCTTTGAGAACAGCTCTGCTGTTCTCTGCTTTTTTCTTTTTTCTTTTTAAGTCTAATAACAGAAATGCCTGGGTGTCTGGTCATTGTCAAAGGCTGGAGTTCAGCTTTACCCTTTTCAATATGTTTGTCTGAGATAACTCACGTCATGACAATTGAGACCGACATTCACCTATGAACAAAAAAAAAGCATTTTTTGCTACTCCAGATGCTGTGACAAGATATCAGGACTATACGAGAGAGAGGGAGAGACAGACAGACAGACAGACAGACAGACAGAGGCACAGAGAGAGAGAGAGAGACAGAGACAGAGAGAGAGAGAGAGAAAGAGAGACAGAGACACAACATTCAAGGGCTGGATGCAACAAGGAAATCCAGGTGAGTTAGCCTTACGTGGAAAAGGCATTGTTTTGCTTCTCACAACGGATCCCTTTGCAATTGTTGGGTTCTTCGGAGGCACTCGTCTCATAATAGAAATAAAGCTGGTTGAGTCCATTGGCGAAAGCTAGCAGCACCAGGCAGTAAATGAAGAGGAACTTGAGAATGTCTAGCAGCATACGTCCCAGAGAGATCTGCAGGGGTCCCAGGTGAGAGTTTGCTGTAAACAGGGAGATGAGACGCAAGGAGCTTAAAATGTTTGAAATGGCAAAGAGGGCTTCTGCTATCAGGGTTGGGTGCCACATTTCCCATTCCTCCCTTGGACGGGAACCATTGTACTGCAAGAAATAATAGGGGGAGGGGAGGGAAAGGAACACAGGTGAATGCTTGCAAGTCAACTCTTGAAGGCACATTATTTCATGTCGCTAAAGCGTTCTGCTCATTCACACTCAGTCTCTCCCTCACACGAGTGCATGCAAGCAGGCAGACTAGACAAATTGCACGAAAATGAAAGGCTTTGCTACCAAACAGAGGGGGTTATCTCCCAATAGTTTGCTCCCTTCCTCCAAGGCCTCCCCAGACAGGTAGTCCTAGCCCAGGGGTAGGCAACCTTGGCTCTTTTATGACTTGTGGACTTCAACTCCCAGAATTCCTCAGCCAGCATGGCTCAGCTTGGAAACCTCTCCCTTTCCCCTCAGCATGGCCGGCTCAGGAATTCTGGGAGTTGAAGTCCACGAGTCATAAAAGAGCCAAGGTTGCCTACCCCTGTCCTAGACCTAGACTAACAACAGTTCATTTAGTGACTGTTCGAAGTTACAACGGCATTGAACAAAGTGACTCATGACCATTTTTCACACTTACGACCCTTGCAGCATCCCCAGGGTCACGTGATCAAAATTCAGACAGTTGGCAACGAACTCATAATTATGGCGGTTGTAGTTTCCAGAGTCATGTGATCAACTTTTGCGACTTTCTGACAAAGTCGATGGGGGGAAGCCAGATTCACTTAACATCCATGATACTAACTCAGCGACTGTAGTGATTCACTTAACAACTGTGGCAAGAAAGGTCGTAAAATGTGTCTCTTAGCAACAGAAACGTTCGGCTCAATTGTGGTCATGAGTCAAGAATCACCTGTACCTGATTCCCAATGCATGGACATAGCAGACCGAAACAAGCAGACCATCTTTCCCTTCCATTAGAACACAGTCCTGATGACCAGACATGATCAATTATCCCGTGATTAAAGAACAAACACGAGGAAACCTCCTCCAGTCATTAGGAGCGTGCATGAAATAGGAACTGCATCTTATTTCAAGCTCAGAACAAAACAGCCCCATCAAAATGTCACTTTGGAACAAGTGAGTTGGCTGGCTTCCACTGGAACAAATCTCAAAACAGCTGAAGCATTTTATTCCAACCTGAACCTCGAAACATCGGTGCCAGAGCCCATCACTTTACTTCTGAGCTCAGCTCAACGTAAAAGGGCCATGGTGATCTCAAAACATTTTGAGTTTGAAATAAAGCTGTGTTTGAATTTTGCTTGCCAAGAAAAGCAAATGGGGCACTTGGGGTGGGGGGTGGGGGGGGGGAAGAGAGGTTTGTCAAATATTCTCCAAAGGGAATTCAACAAGATTTATTTGAGCTGGGGTGGGGTATGTCTCACTGACAGTTGCAATAAATATTTAACACTGTAGTCTTGGG
The DNA here is from genome assembly GCA_023970755.1 of Azemiops feae. Classification (NCBI taxonomy): domain Eukaryota; kingdom Metazoa; phylum Chordata; class Lepidosauria; order Squamata; family Viperidae; genus Azemiops; species Azemiops feae. Next base: position 110,104 of record JALGBA010003868.1, on the reverse strand, counting down.
GAATAATTGAGAAATAAATTACACATTTTGCCTGGAAGGGAAAAAATTCTTTTCTGCAAAATTTTACTTCTGCTCTGCACCAAATCAACTGTTGGAGGAAACAAACATCTAAAGTGAAATAATGTGATTTTCTTTTGTTTGTTTCCTCCTTAAACTATCTGAGGAGTTCCGGAGAAGAGTAGAACATATCAGCTAAGACACATTTCTCTGGACAATTCCAACAGATCAACGTTTTGGGTGCTCTGTCACTGGAGGTTTTTAAGAAGGGATTGGACAACCATTAGTCTGCGATGTTATAAGGTCTCCTGCCTTATACCCTGATGATTTCTTGATTAGGCTGTTGTTTCAGCAGTGAAATTCCTCCCACCAACACTGACAGTTCAAGCCACTAGTATATAAGCAGAAAGCAAACTCTACTCCTTTCTAGCACTGATGACGTTACCTAGCTGGAAAATGAAACGTCTTCAAAAAAACCATCAAGCTCACAGAGCAGCAAGGACCCCACAGTCCTTTCCCCCCCCTCCTCCTCCTCCTCCTCCTCCTCCTTCTTCTCTTCTTCTTCTTCTTCTTCTTCTTCTTCTTCTTCTTCTTCTTCTTCTTCTTCTTCTTCTTCTTCTTCTTCTTCTTCTTCTTCTTCTTCTCTTCTTCTTCTTCTTCTTCTTCTTCTTCGTCTTCTTCTTCGCTCTCCTCCTCCTCTCCTCCTCCTCCTCCTCCTCTCCAGAAACCCCCCTCCCTTCTAGCACTGATGATGTTCCCTATTTGGGTAACGAAACGTCTTCAAAAAAACCATCAAGCTCAGAGAGCATCAAGGACCCCACAATTCAATCCTGAGCTACAAATATGCTCGTCTTTTGACAATTATAATAGTCACATGGTGAGGTCCCAATGATTTTACAACCACCTTCCTCCAAAGAATTATTTTTGGTCATTGCCTAGCAAAACACTGCAGACATTTGATGTAAAGGAATGCCCCACTGAAAGCTGAGCCAACAGACAAGAGAAAGCAAAATGGCTGCCATCAATAGGGCTGCTTCACTGAGAAACTCTAAAAAAAAAAAGAAAAAAGAAAAAAACAAATTATTCTACTCTAGAGCTATGAAGCAAATATTTTGCTTACTTTTTAAGGTCAGATATTTTATTTCTCCCCCCCCCCCTTGGGGGAAATACAAATGGATTTGTCTTACCTCTGACCAAGATATAAATTCAATTGAGTTATAGGAATGGAGAATACTTAAACTTCTTAAAAATAAATAAATAAAAGCAATTCTTTTCCAGCACAGAGGATCTGAAATTGCATACAAACCCATTTCTACATGACTTCTAATAGTTTCTGACAGTTCAAACTGTTCTCTACATCTGTGGATGTCACGGGTAGAACTTGATTTATAGAAGGCTCTTAAAAACTCACTTTTAACACTTCACTAGGTCTTTATCTGGAAGTTACAAGAAGAGAGTGAGATGCTGCTTTAAAATGGATGCCAGGAGGGCTCTAGGATACTAAATGTGTCTTGTGCTCTCTGACAAATTTCTCCCCAATGTGCGTGGTTCGTGGTCAGTGTGTCTGCTGAATACAACAAAGGCAGAACTTCATTAAATCATTTGCCTACCCAGATTTTTTTTGTTTTAGAGGAGGAGAAGGGGGAATAAACTGAAGGACAAACTCTAATGAGCTCAATTTAATTAAAGAAAAAAAATTCAGTGACTCATCTTTTTTCTTGTCCTGGGTAGTGTTTGGCCCTTTCTTGCCAAAATGCTCAAGGCAGCATTCAAAATTCTAATGAATGTCAAAGAGATCAGCCATCCCAGGTAGATCAGAGAGAAAGACATCCAGATGAGCTAATTCAACTTTACTATAAGGCTACATTAACAGAATCTTGTAAGTCCGATTGTCTATGGAGGTTCTCAGTCATCCAGATCATGGTTTTTCCCAAAGGTGCTTTTTCAAGAGGCAACTGGACATTCTTGTTTTTCTTTGAAGACATTTCACTTCTCATCCAAGAAGCTTCTTCAATTCTCTCAGTGTAAGTCTGATAGTTACAAATCTCCTGCCATCTCTTTTACAGACTGAGAAGTTAGGGCGATTCCTTTCTGAGTCTTTTTCTCTGTCCGTTTGCTGTTGTGGTCTGTGCCTTCTGATTATTCCCAAGGCAGCATCTCTTCCTCCATTTCTCAAAGTCATCCCCACATGACACTACACCTGGACACTCTTTCCTTGCCTCAGCCACGTGGTTTGTGGATGTATTCCTCGCTCGCAGTTAATGCATGGACCAACTGATCTTATCTGAACTTCTGCAGATGGTTGTTGGATAATTGAAATTCCAAATACATAGAATGAAACTGATGTCAATAAAAGAACTTTTGTTCTGACTGACCACAGATCATTGCAAATAGGAGAATGTTTAGCAGAAGTTAGTAATCGTATGTGGGAAAGACTCCTGGTTCTCAGAGGTGACATTATGTGAATTATGAAACTTTTTTCTGATGTCAAAATATTTCAACACCTCAGAACATCCGTGCTATTCTTTAAACGGGTCATTCTGAGTACACTGGAAGAGTTCCGGTGGTTAAACAGAGCTGTTCCAACCTCCATTCTGAAAACAGCGTAGTTCAGTTCAAGGCCAGATCACTGTGTTACTTTGCAAATGATCAATGTCAAAGTTGGAACGCTTCTACTTTGAAACATGGTGCCCACCTTTCAACGTTGAATTTTGATCTCTGCTCACAGAATATTTTCACTCACCAAGAAAGAGCATCTAAGAATGTCTTGTTGATCTATATCAGGGGTAGGCAACCTTGGCTCTTTTATGACTCGTGGACTTCAACTCCCAGAATTCCTGAGCCAACATGGCTCACCTCTCCCTTTCCCGTCAGCGTGGCTGGCTCAGGAATTCTGGGAGTTGGAGTCCACATGTCTTAAAAGTTGCTGAGGTGGAGAAACAATGGACTAGGCCAGGGGTAGGCAACCTTGGCTCTTTTATGACTCGTGGACTTCAACTCCCAGAATTCCTGAGCCAACATGGCTCAGCTTGGAAACCTCTCCCTTTCCCGTCAGCGTGGCTGGCTCAGGAATTCTGGGAGTTGGAGTCCACACGTCTTAAAAGTTGCTGAGGTGGAGAAACAATGGACTAGTCCAGGGGTAGGCAACCTTGGCTCTTTTATGACTGGTGGACTTCAACTCCCAGAATTCCTGAGCCAGCCATGCTGACGGGAAAGGGAGAGGTTTCCAAGCTGAGCCATGTTGGCTCAGGAATTCTGGGAGTTGAAGTCCACGAGTCATAAAAGAGCCAAGGTGGCCTACCTCTGGCCTAGGCCTAGGCCACTTTATGACTCGTGGACTTCAACTCCCAGAATTCCTGAGCCAGCATGGCTCAGCTTGGAAACCTCTCCTTTTCCCCTCAGCGTGGCTGGCTCAGGAATTCTGGGAGTTGAAGTCCACGAGTCATAAAAGAGCCAAGGTTGCCTACCCCTGATCTATACTGAATAGCCAGGCAAAACAGTAAAGAACTCTGTAGCTAGGGCTTATTTCTAGAGCTAAGCAAGGAAAGGAAAAATAGAGTCCATTGAAAAAATCCTTATGAGCATCATAATCCTAAGTAGTTATATATAGTCTAATAATTATAATTAGTATCAAACTGGGCGTAGGGGAAGCAAACCAAATCAGAGAAGCTTCAGGGCAGAAGACTGCTAAAATATAATAATGTTGATTCCGTATGGAGCATCATTCAAGGGGGCTCCCAGGAGCAGAGAATTCCAATAGCTGAAGGCCAGCTTTGAAAAAAGTCCTATTGGAAATGGTATAATTGCCATTTTCTCCTGGTTCCACTTTTTGCCCAGGAAAAAGTCTCCAAGGGAAAGACAAATGCAGTTAAAAGTGTTTATCTCAGTTTGGTCACCACCTGAGGTGGAATGTAATCCTGAGTTGAAGGGAGGCTCTTTTTCTCAGAGGCAAAAGAAACAATAGAATAGAATAGAATAGAATAGAATAGAATAGAATAGAATAGAATAGAATAGAATAGAATAGAATAGAATAGAATAGAATAGAATAGAATAGAATAGAATAGAATAGAATAGAATAGAGCTGGAAGGGACCTTGGAGGTCTTCTAGTCCAGCCCCCTGCTCAAGCAGGAGCTTGGAATGTCTGGTAGACAGGAAGAGGATAAAGGTGGACTCTCCCTAGCAGTTCTCAGAGTATATGTATAGTTATGCAGATAGTTGCTTTAGTCTGGCAAGATTCTGTCTGAAAGAAACAACTCAGAAATAACTCCATGTGTTGTGCCTGCTTCTTGATCCTGACACCAGGATTGCTAACCATCAGATAGAAAGACAATTTGGTCACATTCTCCCTTTTTCCACTGTCATTCATTAGTGACAGTGGGTCTCTGTAAGATTGCCAAAGACCCAACATTTTAAGAATTTGTGCACAAGAGTGGACTCAGAGCTTCCGTTCTGTTACCACAACTCTTTCTGTTCTTTCTTTGGAAAATGCCTGAAATAGCCACCATCATCAACTAAGTCTTACTGGCTGAGGAATTCTGGGAGTTGAAGACCACAAGTTGCCAAGTTTGGAGATCCCTGGTCTAGTTTGGAGATCCCTGGTCTAGTTTGGAGATCCCTGGTCTAGTTTGGAGATCCCTGGTCTAGACAAATACAAGCTTTCTAAAGCTGAAAACAGGGCATCCTTGGGGACTTCAATCAGATGTCAATGATGATGGAACAATTGGACCTACATCATGGTACTTAGACTCTGGAACTTTCTTTCCCCAGAGGTATAAAAAGAAAGAAAAAAAGCAAAATTAATTTTCTCTCAATTTAACAAAAAGCCAGTTTAATTTCTTGAATCCATCTAATTGCTAATTGCTAATATCTGCATTGCCCTAAATGTTGTAATGCATGTTTTAGCTCAGCCCATTTGTACAAAAATGAGAAAAGTGTGTTAGGTGAGCTGATACAATATGTTATTTTAGGGCAAATAGCTCTTTCTCAAAATATAGTCTAGGACACAAAACACCTACATTAAAAGAAATCTACAGGAAAAAATGCTGTAGAGTTTTGTGCTCTCTCTCTCTCTCTCTCTCTCTCTCTTTAAATTCAAACTGGTGCTGAAACAATAGGGGGAAAGGGAAGGTTGTAGGAAAATGAGAAATTAAATTCAATCCAATTTGATTAACTATGCTTTGCTGAATAAGCCAGAAACAGCTGGGTTCACACCATGCACTAAGCCAAAAGCCTAACATTTTATGGTTTAGGGCAATGGCTAAACCCAGGGTACCTTGTTTTTCTTATGATGGTAGCATCATAGGAGAAAGGACTAGAGAAAGCTGGTCCGAAAAAAATGTTTCTCCAACCCAATATTGTCCATGAGACCAATTCAGTGCTTCAATTTAATCTCCCAACGCTGCTACGCTATGCACCAGCACATTTTCAGAGACTGAATTGGATTATTGCGCAGCCTTATTGTCCATCCAGGCTGGTCTCCATGCATTGGGTGAAGAGATCTTCCATTTTTTTGCTCATTGATATCTGAATTTCTGCCCTTTCTACATGCAAGCCATGCTGAATTCTCACTAAGCAAGAATCCCTGAGATGCCAAGATCCAAATTATAAGTTAAGCTCATGGAAGTACAGTGAAATCCAGATCTAGCTACTTGTATTGGTCACCTTTTCCTTTATTCTTCCTAATCACATGACACCAGGATGCTACAACTGTCACAAAACAGTTGCCAACTGCCCAAATTTTAATCAAGCTAATATGGAGATGCTGTGGCGGTTGTAAACGTGAGGATCTGTTGTGAGTCTTTTTTTTTTTACTCCCATTGTAGCTTTGAACAGTCGCTGAACAAATGTCCCAAGATGCTTTTTCCAAAAAACAACTGAAGTTTCTTTTTTTTTTTCCTTTTAAAACGTTTCGCTTCTCATCCAGGAAGCCTCTTCAGTTTCTTGGTTCAATCAGGGCTGGAAAGAACACCGGATAATTTCTTGAAGCAGAGATGAAGTTTATGTGACAGGAAGACAGCAGTTACACAGACAGCAATCAAAGGCGGCCAATCCAAAAAGATCATTCCCTTGCTATACAGGCAGTCCTCTACTTACCACCACAATTCAGCCCAAACTTCCTATTGCTAAGCGAGACATTCGTAAAGTGAGTTTTGCTCCATTTTACAACCTTCCTTGCCACAGTTGTGAAGTGAATCACTGCAGTTGTTAAGTCAGGAACATGGCTGTTCAGTGAATCTGGCTTCCCCATTGACTTTGCTTGTCAGAAGATCACAAGAGGGGATCACGTGACCCCAAGACACTGCAACCGTCATAAGTATGAGGCAGTCGCCAGACGTCTGAATTTTGATCATGTCAGCACAGGGATGCTGCAAAGGTCGTAACTGTGAAAAACGGCCATAACTCACATTTTTCAGTGCTGCTGTAACTTCAAATGGCCATTAAGCAAACTGTTGTAAGTTGAGGACTACCTGCAGTTTAAAAACAGTTATTTTTAGAGCGAGGTCCTGGTATTGTTCTTAGAAAGCGTGCAAACTTGGCTTGCCTTCAAGGGATTACTGGAAAGGAGACTAGGTTCAGAAGAGAAGGACTGAGGCTGGGTCCCCAATGAGGTTTTCCAGTCTTTTATGAGTGAAGGTGGCGACCTTGGAGTGCAGTGTTGTATAAGGAAATCTATGATGGAAATGGAGAACATTTAATATCTACAGGGGAGTCCCTTATTTAGTTAAGTTGCTGATAGTGGCCAATTTAACCTGTGTAAAGTCGTGCTTTGAAAGTCCAGTTGCCTTTTGGGGAAAAAAAACACCTTTGGGACAACCATGACTTGAATGATTGAGAATCACCATAGACCTGGAATTGAGGAGAAACTTCCTAAGAGTGAGGACAATTAACCAGTGGAACAGCTTGCCTCCAGAAATTGTAGGCGCTCCATCACTGGAGATTTTTAAGAAGAGACTGGACAGTCACTTGTCTGAGATGGTATAGGTTATCCTTCTTGAGCGGGGGGCTGGACTAGAAGACCTCCAAGGTTCCTTCCAATTCTATTCTATTCTATTCTATTCTATTCTATTCTATTCTATTCTATTCTATTCTATTCTATTCTATTCTATTCTATTCTATTCTATTCTATTCTAATTCTACTCTACTCTATTCTATTCTATTCTATTCTATTCTATTCTATTCTATTCTATTCTATTCTATTCTATTCTATTCTATTCTATTCTATTCTATTCTATTCTATTCTATTCTATTCTATGAACAAATGGTTGGAAATCAAGGACTATTTGTAATGGGTGGGAAATAATGACTTTGGCTAACCCCTGCTTACTTTAGTAATAACCACCCCCTCCCAAAGTTTTGGAATACATTTTATAAGGAAGCAAGCTTGGCATTTATTCTATTAACGTTTTTTGGCACCAAAGATGCTTCGATGGTATATTTCTTATTCCCTTTCACACTGCGGTGTGTCTTTCATTTAATTTTATTTCTGCTGATTTGATTTCTCTGGTCCAGCAGCTGTTTACAGTATATTGATTGTTCTTTCACTGGCTGTTGTTCTGGGTTTCAGACATGAGTTTTATGTTCTTTTATGCATTAATTATAAGCAGGGACTCGTTGTTTCGAGAAGAAGCATCCAAACTCTTAAATAACGAAACAGAGGAACAGCAACATAACATCTGAAATTGGTGCAAGCCAAAGAGCCCAACTTAAACACCATTTGTAGTCATGGTTTGTTTGAAGAACTGTTCCTAAGCCAGGCTAATAATTCTTCTTCTGTGTCTAGATCAAACTTTAAACTGCCAGAGTGAAGCCGCTTTCTTAGCTTTGTTATTGGCCAAAAATAAGTCATTATCAGCACATGTTTGTGATAGTAGCCAACATGCCAGCAGATGGGCCGGGCTCTGTCTCTCCACATTAACACAGTGTGTTGTTATCCATTACAAGCCTCCACTTGAGCATATTGGTTTTACATTTAGGCTCTCCACCTCTCAACCTATTCAGGGTCCTCCAGGTAATATAAGGGAAGTCAGATCCTTCAGCCAGATCCTCCTTTAATGTTATTCCTTGATTGATGGTCTCCTTCCTCCATCTTTTAATTTGGTTTTATTCTCGTGGACCCTCAAGAATGTTTGTTCTTACCATCAAGTTGTTCCTAGATCTGAGTTGGCAGGCTTGGACTTACGTCCGTTCAGAGGATGTGATGGATCACTCTCTTCTCTCGACATCTGCTGCTACTTCCCCTGTCCTGACCACTTTCTACAGGGGGACAATCGAGAGCATCCTGTCATACAGCATCACAGTCTGGTTTGGAGGCATCCCTGCTTCAGACAGGAAGGCGGTGCAGAGAGTGGTGAGAATGGCTGAAAAGATCATTGGCAGTTCCCTCCCTCCCATCCAGGACATAGCACAGAAGCGTTGCTTGAGCAGGGTCCGTAAGATTATCTGGGACACTACACATCCTCTTCACGACCTGTTTTCCTTGCTACCTTCTGGGAGGAGGGGGCTTCGTGGTATCCGTAGCAGAACATCCAGATTCAGCCATAGTTTCATTCCATACAGCATTAACCTTGCGAACTCTCAAACTTCCTCCTTGCGTTATATATTCAAGATGGACAGTATTTAATATTTATTTGCTATGTATATGTAGGGATGTGGGTCTATATATATGTTGTACATAGTATGTTTTAGGTGTGTGTCATGTATGTGTTTCACTTTGAGAGCAGGCAACTAAATTTCATTTTTTATGTGTGCCATTGTGCCCACAATATAAAAATGACAATAAAGGTTCTCTCCTGATCTTAGGTGGGACAAGCCAGGGTAAACTTAGGGTAATAACAATGAACCAAGACGATTCATGGAAAGAAGTTAAAATGAAGAAAAGGTAGGGATTTGCATTAGAAAGAGAAGAGCCAAAAGCGTTTGCAGGAATTCTCTATAAGAACTATTTCCTTTAAGGGCCACAGAGAGATGCAACAAAGCTGTGGAGGCCATAAACATTTCCTTATTCATAGTAAAACTGTCCCAAAAACATTTTCCTATTTCTTTTCTCTGCAAACACCTTCTATTTTTCATCCTCTCCTTCTCTGTTTGCCTTATGATAGATTTCTCCTTTCTTTTCGGAGTCTCTATTTGATCTGATTTTATTCCTCTGAGTTACCACGTAGTGCTGTCCCTATTTTCTGCTATTCTTCCCTTGGGGTTTTTTTTTTTTAAAGGAAGCCAGAGAAACTAAGCAAACAGCAGAGCATTTGAGAGATGACTGCACAACGAAAGACAACACACACTTACATATGCGCGCGCGCACGCAAGCAACACACACACACACACACACATATCTAAGAGCGAAGTTAAATGCCAGTGTGCTTAAGATTTTGCAGAAATTTTCCTTCTGGCTTTTTGGAGGGGAAAAAGAACTCAAAAGCAATTTCCTTGTCATCTGACGGAAGAATTATAAAAAAATAATAATGCAGAAGAAATCTACATGCTGCACTCATTTACGATACCTTGACATAGGCGACAATTTTCAACGAAATGGTTGCTAAGTAGAGAGAATTCATTGCAAAATCCATCAGGTTCCACCAGTCGTGCACGTATTCGTTAAAGCCGCCATCCCACATTTCTTTGATTTCTCCCCAAATAAAACCTGTAAAGGGGGGGGAGGAGATAGGGTGAAAAGACAACTTTCAATTCTCTTAAGTCACCATTATTGGGCACCAAAGCAGAACACATTGGAAAAGTTAATTAAAACATAACAGCAGGGAAACATCAGATTCCATCCTGTTTTTTTTTTATTAATTTATTTCTTTTATCAACAAGAATAAAACAGATAACCAGAAAATGAACATCCAGTATTAACAACGAGAAAATTTTTTCTTGTGTACATAAAAAAGGGAAAAAAACAAATCCAAATTTCAAATAGATCTAACATTGAACATAAAAAATCCACCCTGGCTGGATGCTGAAAAGTAAATAAAAAAAACCCTGTTAGGTTCTCCCCCCTTACATAATGGCTTAACAAGTAGTTATAAGCTTTCCCATCCTTATTTAACAAAAATATTATATTAAAGAAACAAATATTCCAGATGAGGAAGTCTAATAATCAAATCGAC
>JALGBA010003868.1:0-95000 GCA_023970755.1 Azemiops feae | reverse complement strand
GGGATTTCTTTATACAGACACAAAGTCAAATTAATTGGCTAAAACACCATGTTCTACATTGCATTGAGGTTCTGGCTATTAAACAGATTCTCCTTTACTGAGGCCGTCACTTTCTACACACAAAATAGGTGCTGTTGGATGTTTCTAATATTTCTAATAATTTAACCGTATTTTCTATTTCTAACTACATTTTTAACTATATATTTTAATTGTAGTTTCTGCTGAACTCTTTTTATAGTACAGGTAGACCTCGACGTACGACCACAATGGAGCCCAAACTTTATGTTGCTAAGTGAGACATTTGTTAAGTGAATTTTTGCCCCTTTTTACGATCTTTCTTGCCAAAGTTGTTAAAGGAATCATTGCAGTTGTTAATTTAGTAACTTACAATTGAAGGATTTCTTGATAAGTCTCCCATTCCTCTACTAACCAGGTCAAACCCTGTTTAAATCTGTGATGGTTTTCTAGGTCCTTTTATCTAACCGTGCAACATCAAGAGAGCATACATAAGGCCAAGAAACAAGCCAAATCAGAAGGAAAAAAAAGTTTGCTACATATATATTTGTTGTCAATTTGTTGGGAAATTGTGATTTTGCTTTTATTGTTCTTTATCACTCAAAGTCACATTCTACAAGTTGGGTGGTCAAATCCCTAACTCATGCTTTCAGCCAATTAAATGTATATATTTATTGAACATTTTTCACGTACAGTATTTCATGCACGTGTCATGAACAAGAAGAATATTTTACAGAGGTGAGGAATCAGCCATCCTTTGCATGTTATTTGATCTCCAGCTCTGTGAAGGTCCAGGATGATTATTAATGATAACATTTGTAATACATCATTGAAAAAAAACTCAGGTCCCTCCCTTTAGTGTAAATTGCAAGATAAGATATACTAAGATATAAGAATTTATCTGTAAGATTGCTGGATAGATATTACTAGATATAATATCTTCCTTCACCATCTTAATCCTTCTAATTCAATCAAGAGTCCTCTAAATCAGATCCAAGGACATCTAAGTCAAATGTCTTGTTCCTGTTCCATACACTACTCCAGTGATGGCGAACCTTTTAGAGACCGGGTGCCCAAACTGCAACCCCAAACCCACTTATGCATCGTCGAGTGCCGGGTGGGTGTGGCCTATTGGCTGGGTGTGGTCTATTGGCTGGGCGTGGCCTATTGGGTGGGCGTGGCTGTGGTGGTAGCGGCAGACTGGGTGGGACTAAAAAGTTCAATCAATCAATTCCAACTTTGCAAGATCTTTTTTTTTCCCGTGAGAAGTTGAAATTGACTGATTGAACCTTTTTTTTTTTTTTTGCACACGGCGGCGGAGGCCTAAAGTGAAAAGGTTTTATAAAACCCAGCTGCAGGCCTAGGACTGGAGCGACGGCGCGCGTGCCCACAGAGAGGGCTCTGAGTGCCGCCTCTGGCACCCGTGCCATAGGTTCGCCACCGCTGCAGTACTCTGTCCAAAAAGCCTAAATAAAAGAGCAGGAAAACTATAGTCATTCTATCCTGATAAATAGATAGCCATTCTAATTGTCCTTCCCACCCCTACATCTGTTTCCATAACTGGAGTTTACATTCTACTATTAAGGATGGGGTGGGAGGAGAGGGGAGGAGAGGAGAGGAGAGGAGAGGAGAGGAGAGGAGAGGGAAGGGAAGGGAAGGGAAGGGAAGGAAAGGAAAGGAAAGGAAAGGAAAGGAAAGGAAAGGAAAGGAAAGGAAAGGAAAGGAAAGGAAAGGAAAGGAAAGGAAAGGAAAGGAAAAGGAAAGGAAAAGAAAGGAAAGGAAAGGAAAGGAAAGGAGAGAGGATGGGATGGGATTCCCAAAGGTGCTTTTCAAAGAGGCAACTGGATTTTCTTTGGACTTTCAGTTCTTGGATGAGAAGAGAAATGTCTTCAAGTGGGGAAAAAGAAAGTTGCCTCTTGAAAAAGCACCTTTGGAATAACCATGACCTGGATGACTGAGAATCTCCATAGACAATGGGATAGGATGGGATGTCCTTTCCATTGGTTTCAAAATTGCAACAGAGAGTAAGGCTAAAAGTGGAGAAGGAGGTAGCCTTTTTCCCAGAGAAGAGAACAGCGGCTGTTGGTCCTGGCATTGTCTTATTGGCCAAACTTATTTACATGGAACATAACGACAATCCCCATCAAAATTAACCTACAAGCACTTCCCCTTAACCCTCCATGCCTTCATTGATTTACCTAAAACCCAGGGGAGGATCATCCATTCCACCACAGTAGGAGGAGGTCCTTGCATGTGTAGATCTGTCCTGACAATGTGCTGGGATGCGAGCAGGAGCATGAAGAGGAAGGTAAGGTAGGAGCCCGTGTGGCAGATAAACTTGATAAATGGCTTTTTAATGAACAGTCCCAGCCTGCTCTTGGGTGCCATCAAATAGGCCACGGAAAGCACTGGAAACAGCAGTCCGATAGTGACACAGGTCAAAAGTTTGACCGCCCAATGCTTCCGCCGCCATCCGGGGAAGCCGTCGTACCAAAGCGTTGCTAGTAGTTGCTGGCAGTTGGGCTGAGCAACAAACTGGAGTGAGAGAGAAAGAGAGAGAGAGAGAGAGAAGGAAATAAGGGGAGAGGGGGGGAAAAGGAGAGGTGGAGATGAGTACAATTGCAACAAGTGGGAGTCATGGCAATTGGAAGAACAACAGAAGGGATTTGCTGTATTTATCCTAGGGGAGGAGGAAGTAGGCCAATCTATGATCCAGGAGAAATATGGCACCCCCAAGCTGTTTTACAACCTGCAGCCTATTTATTTATTTAGTGCAAGGGTGGGGAACGATGGCCTCTTTACGACCAGTGGACATGGCTGGCTCAGGAATTCTGGGAGTTGAAGTCCACAGGTCACAAAGGGGCCATCGTTCCCCACCCCTGATTTAGCGTATGGCATATCATACATGGACTAGCAATATGTACACTAACATTTCACCTAGATCAGTAAAATACAATAAAACATAAATGTTAAAAATATCTATGCTCAAATATCAACGTCCCTGCCATCTAACCATTGAAGCGCAGCATTATCTATATTTAAAAAAATCAGATCTTGGAGCGATACATATCCTCAGCTCACAGTCGGTCATGATGCGATCTACAGTTTGAGGTGGGACCCTGCAATCACATAGAGGGGAGGATGTTATGCCCCATTTATACAAAGAATCCCAGAAGACGCTGTGTGAGGTGCAAATCCTGTTCAGGATTGTCCATTGCTGACGTGGCAGTTCAAAGCCTGGCGACTTTTTTTTGCGTGGTCATTTATATGTTTTCCTGTGTCTGGACATTCAGCGACCCATTTGGCTTTCCAGATTTCCCCTGGATCTTTTGCACTAACCATCACAAAAATTTGGGGGCAAATAAATACAACAAGGTGCAAGACACTTCAGCTAAAACACCTAAACTTGACATCCCAGGAGCTTTCATTACTCAGGGTGCTTTTCTTATAAGCACTGCTGGGGTTTACATTTCCTAAACTGCAAGCTTTTTATTTCTCAGTGCAATCATTCTGCAAGACACACATTTTTGTTGGTACTGGTTTTTGTTGCTGTTGTTTGGGAACAGATTAAAATTTAGCCTGTTTATGTTCATTGGATTTTTTTTGCTGATTTATTTGCATTATTCAAATAAATGCATTTATTTGCATTATTTGTGTCATTAAGTCCATACCCCACCTTTTTGCTTGTCAAAATCCTCTAAAAATTGCCATGGCACAAACTTTTCATTCCTGCCTATGGACACAGAAATTGGGTCACAGTCTAACCCCAATCTCACTGGGGCCCACTTCCACCAGTAAATTAAAATTTAAAAACTCTTCCTCTTCCAGCTATAATACATGTCAATACAGTAGCATGCTGCAGCTGCCAAAAAAAAGCCAATGCAGTCCTAGGCTGCATTAAGAGAGAGATAGAATCACAATCACATGAAATGTTAATACCAATTTATAATGCCTTGGTAAAACCACACTTGGAATACTGCATCCAGTTTTGGTCACCACAGTATAAAAAAAGATGTTGAGACTTTGGAAAGAGTGCAGAGAAGAGCAACAAAGATGATTAGGCAGCTGGCGGCTAAAATATAGGAAGAACGGTTGCAGGAATTGGATACGTCTAGTCTAACAAAGAGAAGGACGAGGGGTAACATGATAGCAGTGTTCCAATATCTCAGGGGCTGCCACAAAGAAGAGGGAGTCAAGCTATTCTCCAAAGCACCTGAAATCAGGACAAGAAGCAATGGATGGAAATTAATCAAAGAGAGAATCAACCTAGAACTAAGGAGAAATTTCCTAACAGTGAGATTTTCTGATAGTTAGAACAATTAATCAGTGGAACGACTTGCCTTCAGAAGTTGTAAGTTGTATGTTTTTAAGAAGAGATTGGACAGCTATTTGTCTGAAATGGTATAAGGTCTCCTTATGGACTAGAAGACCCCCCCAAGGTCCCTTCCAACTCTCTTATTCTGTTATTCATTAATGTAACTGGCCATCCTGCTCTGAGTCCAGCACCATGGGTAAGAACCGCGGGAGAGCAGGCAGAGATTCCCGCCCTTTCTGTCAGAAGACACGTTCATTTTTCTCCTACGATTCCTGCTAGGTCTGTGCCCAGTGAAATGATTTCATTTCGCAACTCTGCCATTGCTATTAAAAATTAAGAGGGTCCATATTTCCTTCAAGAGGTTCTTTCGAGAAGAGAAAGGAAAGGGGAAGGGAGCACAATTCCATTATAGAGGAGAAGGAGGGGGGAAAAGAACTCCATTTGAAACAGGGACCAGCTCTTCTAATCGAGGTTGCCTTGTAGCTGGCGGGAGGGAGCGAACTGATGAACCGCTCACTTCCATCCTGAAGCTAATTGTGGATCAAGCAGAAGGCCTTGGACAAATGTTTTCGTTTGCGATTCCTAAAACCCCGTCTTGCTTTAGCCAAAGGCAACAAGCAGAAGAGCAGAAGCTCAGCAGCGCTATTCATTTACTCAGCTTTAGTTAAGTTTTCCACCTGGTACCCTGC
Source organism: Azemiops feae (assembly GCA_023970755.1). Taxonomy (NCBI): domain Eukaryota; kingdom Metazoa; phylum Chordata; class Lepidosauria; order Squamata; family Viperidae; genus Azemiops; species Azemiops feae. Next base: position 89,981 of record JALGBA010003868.1, on the reverse strand, counting down.
AGCCAGACAGTTTCCCAGAATAATTGATCCACAAGGAACAGGGTTTAGGAAGAAAGAGAAAATATAACCCAGCTATGATTGCTTAGAATTTCGTGATGTCTTCAGTATCTGGTTATGGTTAGAAATATGATCTGTTCACAAGAGGTACATTATTTGTGGGTCCTTGGTGCTCTCTGAGCTTCACTGATTTCTTGCAGACATTTCATTACCCATCTAAGTAATGTCACCCATGCTCAACCAAACAATACCATCAACAACATCGGTGTTCAAGCCAAACAATCAAGCTCAGAGAGCACCAAGGACCCACAGCTTAACCCTCAGCTACAAATATTCTCTTCTCTTGGTAGCTGCACGAATTGTTTGCACTAAATATACAAAACTGCAGTTTTAACTACATTATATAAGGTGTTATCTTACATGAGTAGTCCCAGGTATTTGTATCTTTCTATGGACAAAGATTTTTATCACAGTCCCGTTTTTAATGGTATACCTTACCAGTTACTAATATTTACTAATTCTTTACTTAGTATTTTTACTAATATTTTAATAATACTAATATTTGAGAGGCTCCTACAAAGCTGAGGGGGGTCAAACTATTTTCCATTTGTAAATAGGTTTGTCTTTAGTTGGATGATAGCAATGGCAATAGCACTTAGACTTATATCCCGCTTCACAGGGATTTACAGTCCTCTCTAAGCGGTTTACAGAGTCAGCATATTTGCCCCCAACACTCTGGGTCTTCATTTTACCGACCTCGGAAGGATGGAAGGCTGAGTCAACCTTGAGCCAGTCAGGATCGAACTCCAGATTGGGGGCAGAGTTTGCCTGCAATACTGCATTCTAACCACTGCGCCACCAGGGCTCCTCTTGTCCCTTGTGAATTTCAGCGTTTACTTTTTAGTTCAGGTGCAAGTTATCAGGCTGAACGTTGAACATCAAGTAATTGGTCTGTGATTGCTAGCAACTGTTTGTCTTTTATTATTAAAAATGTTTGACCGGTTATTATCCACTCTTCAACCTATCCACTTTGTAATCTTTAATTAAACCATATAACCAGTCTTCCACAGAGAATGCTCAGATGCTAAATCAAAATCCACAGACTAGTGCAATCCACTAGTTCTTATCCTTCTTTATTTGTTTTTTTTTAATCCTTTTTTATGGTATGGCTGTATCATCCGTTTTACTGAGGCAATGTACTTCTCAATATATGATTTATTTTCCCTATTTATTATGTTCTTTTGGGTTATCTAAAATTATAATATTTCATTTTTATTACAGCAAGCATCTACGTTCATAACATTTCTTAGCAATACTTTATAAAGCAAATGGTAGTTTATTTAAAACTGCAGGTTTTGCCCAAATTGCTTTATCCTTTCTTCACATAGTTCATTTTTCTTTGACATACTGTAGCTATAACTCATTGTTTTAATTCTTCTATTATCTTACTGCCAAGTATATAGCTGTCCTATAAGCTTTCCTTGATCTTTCAAACTCTTTGGAAGGAGGAGGAGGAGGAGGAGGAGGAGGAGGAGAAGGGAGACAAGGAGGTGGAGGTGGAAGAGGAGGAGGAGGAGGAGATGAAGGAGAAGGAGATGAAGGAGAAGGAAAAGGAGAGGAGGAGGAGGAGGAGGAGGAGGAGGAGGAGGAGATGAAGGAGAAGGAGAAGAAGACTGAATCAATTTACTGAAATGAAAAAGGGATTGTAATTTTCATTGAAATAGGGATTGTAATCTACCATATTCTTCTGGCATGGATTGATAGGAAGAGACATTTTGACTTTCCACTTTAGGGATGAGAAAGAGGGAGCATGCCCTCAAAACGCCAAAAGCACCCCAAGAAGATTAAGACCCTTGCTTTAAGACCGCACCTTATGCTATCATAAATAGAGTGCAGCAGCAACAACAGAAATGAAAAACTTGTCTACCGGTGTACAGTTCAATGTTTAAAAAAAATACTTTCTGTATTTATAGGACTTAATCCAATCTGATGCTTTCTTTGTTTTTAATATTTTTAAAATTTGATCAAGAAATGCCAGAGTTAATTTGTTTTCCTAACACAATTTTGTGCAGAACTTTTGTAATATATGTAAAGTCTATAGCAGTGGTGGCGAACCTATGGCACGGGTGCCAGAGGCGGCACTCAGAGCCCTCTCTGTGGGCACGCACGCCGTCGCCCCAGCCCTAGGCCTTCAAGCTGGGTTTTATAAAACCTTTTCACTTTAGGACTCCACCACCATGTGCAAAAAAAAATAAGATTCAATCAATCAGTCAATTTCAACTTCTCGCGGGGAAAAAAAAAGATCTTGCAAAGTTGGAATTGATTGATTGAACTTTTTAGTCCCACCCAGTCTGCTGTTACCAGCCACGCCCACCCATTGGGCCACACCCAGCCAATGGGCCATGGCCACTCAATGGGCCACACCCAGCCAATGGGCCACACCCACCCGGCACTCGACGGTGCATAAGTGGGTTTTGGGTTGCAGTTTGGGCACTCGGTCTCTAAAAGGTTCGCCATCACTGGTCTATAGATATCACCTGAAACTTTTTTTAATGCACATTTTCCTGATCCTCTTCTTTCTCATGGGCAATTTGCTCAGTGCAGGCTTTCTTAAATATTTAGATATATTGCTGTTACTCTTTTTTTCAAAAGAACAAACAAGCTGACCCATTTTGAATGCCATTTGCAAAAATATGGTTTTGGGTTTGTTTTTTTTAGGTCCTCCTCTTACAAACAAATATGGCACATGTGGTTGTACGCACCCCCCAGAAAAAGTACAGTTTCTGGCAGAATCCCCTTTAAACCAATCTTACAAATTAGATTTTGTCGGTCAAAAACTTAGTCGGTGCAAGCAAAATAAATTTACTCTGGCAGACGTTTTTGTTTACCCATCAGCTGTCCGAAGTGTTAGGCTGACTTAAAAGTGTAAAAAAATATGTAGAACATTTGTTTGGTGGCATTATTTATTTATTTTTTAGTTGTCGTTGTTGTTGTTGTTTTAATCCCGCCTGTTTCAATTTTACAAATAACGCACGGAAGGAATGGAACTGAGAACAGCAAGAAGGGGATTAATGTTGAAAGCATAGACCAGTGATGGCGAGCTTTTTAGAGACCGAGTGCCCAAACCGCAACCCAAAACCCACTTATTTATCGCAAAGTGCCAGAGCCGCATCAGCATTGTGGTGCCCTCGGGGGGGGGAGGCAGGGAGGCACCTCTGAGTGCCGCCTCTGGCATGCAAAAAACGGGGGTGCAAAAAGGGGCCACCGTGCCGCAAGGCGCAAAAATGGCCGCCGCCGCGCCCCAGGGTGCAGATACAAGGCGCTGCACCATGCAAGAATGGGGCAGGGTTAGTATCACACACGCACTAGCCCCGCCCCATTTGCAGCGCGGGCGTGCTCACAGCGCATGCGCGCATGTAAAATGCTTCCCCCTCCCTTTTCTTCCAGTCCGCCAATCAACAATGGTTGGTGACCTCTGCTGTACCACCTCTACTCGAGCTTGGTAGTCGGCCTCTTTGCCTTTGTGCTGGGTGGGGCTCCTGCTCTGGGCGGCGGTGGCGGCCTGATGGACCTGCTGCTGGTGGCGGTGGCACGCGTGCCAACAGAGAGGGCTCTGAGTGCCGCCTCTGGCACCCGTGCCATAGGTTCGCCACCACTGGCATAGATAATGACGATCACCTTCTGAAGGGTATCCATTCACAAAACACTTGCTGGCTAATACGAAGACATCTGTGTGTTGGAGAGCCAACTAACTCACGTAAGTGTGTTCGATGCACAGGCTGGAGTGTTACAGTAAGTATTATGATGAACAGGAAGTGAACCGTCTTACCAGGAAATGTTAAGTGTTCATTTCTTTGAGAACAGCCAGTACTATGTTCCAGTGAGTTTTCTTTCAATTGTGCATATTCAGATGTTCAATCTGTAGCATTCACAGAGGTTTATACATTTGTTTAACTTCCAATGAAAACCAAGCTGTGATGCTAGCAACGCTCTACATACATATCTACATAGCTAGATATTTTTAGGTTTTCTTATGTCTTATATTTTTTCATAATGTTTTATGGGTTTTTTATGTTTTTCATGTTTTCTAAAAAATATGAAGGATGGTTGCAGGAATTGGGTATGTCTAGTCTACTGAAAAGAAGGATCAGGGGTGACGTGATAGCCGTGTTCCAATATTTGAGGGGCTGCCACAAAGAAGAGGGAGTCAACCTATTCTCCAAAGCACCAGAGGGCAGGACAAGAAACAATGGATGGAAACTAAGCAAGGAGAGAAGCAACCTGGAATTAAAGAGAACCTGACAGTGAGAACAATTAGCCAGTGGAACAGCTTGCCACCAGAAGTTGTGGGTGGTCCATCACTGGAGGTTTTTAAAAAAGAGATTGGGCAGCCATTTGTCTGGAATGGCATAGGGTCTCCTGTCTGAGCAAGGGGGTGAACTAGAAGACCTCCAAGGTCTCTTCCAACTCTGTTGTTCTATTATTTCTGGTTGAAAGGTTTTTGGGTTCTAGGCCAGCCCTCTTAAAGATTTGAAGTTAGGAAGTGTCTCTATGACAACATAAGGCTTGATGTCTATGACCCTCCGATTGAGCATGTCCTTGGCTTCATGGCTGATGGAGATTAAATATGGAATGAAAGTCCACGCAGAAGTAGAAAGCAAGAGGGAGTAGATAATCCTCCAGCCTCATTTCTGTGGCGGTTGAGATACTGATGGGCCACAATTGATTTTTTTTTCCACCCACACAAAACTTTTTTTTTTTAAATCACAGTAAGGGACATCCTGTAACTTAAAGCCCATCTGCTTAAAAAAGTTGAGAACACTCCTCTAGATATTCATTTCTATTGTTGAAAGCAGGAAGAGCGAGCTAATTTAAAAATAGGAAGAATGGGGTAATTTGCACAAGACAATTGATGGGGCCAACTAGTTTAATGTAACTCCGTGGTGGCGAACCTATGGCCCGCGTGCCACAGGTGGCACGCAGAGCCCTCTCTGTGGGCATGCGCGCTGTCGCCCCAGTCCTAGGCCTTCAGCTGGGTTTTATAAAACCTTTTCGCTTTAGGCCTCCGCCGCCTAATTCAATCAATCAATTTTAACTTTTCGCGGGGGGAAAAAAGATCTCGCAAAGTTGGAATTGATTGATTGAACTTTTTAATACCACCCAGTCTGCCGTTACCACCGCAGCCATGCCCACTCAATGGGCCACGCCCACCCAAGGGGCCACGCCCACCCAAGGGGCCACACCCACCCGGCACGCGACGATACATAAGTGGGTTTTGGGTTGCAGTTTGGGCACTCGGTCTCTAAAAGGCTCGCCATCACTGACCTAACTAATCTAAGAAGTGGCTTAGTTCTGACTAAATTACAGTGTTTAAATCGCTTGCTAACACCCCTTTACCCCAGTTAAGCCAACTTTCAGAAATGCAACTGAACAATCCTGAATATGATTGTCATTCTACTCTTTTTTTAAAAAAAAAAAAAACAGAATTATTTGACTGGGGAATGATGGATGGGATGAAATATCACATTTATGGCCTTTGTGCATGACTGTCAGATAGCTGAACATTTCTGCTCTGTAAAATGCAGGAGATCTTGCAAGGACTAACAAATGCCAAACCGACTATATTTTCTCTTCTCCCCACTAATCACATTTTAAAGCAAGTGACATTCTTTTATAGCTGCCATTACATTTGCATCTCTGGCCCTTTTTTTTTTTTTAAAGCAATGGTGGAATTACAATGTATTAATTATACATGCTCAATAATCAACCGAGGGAAGATAATGTACTTTCTCACTGTACCAAACAGTGAGCAGCTGTCTCCATATTTTCTTAGTATCAGGTGAAGTTGGAAAATTAGGGAGAATGATTAATCCACAGCTTTTGGAGTAGGAGAAATAATTGGGATACACTCATTTTCAATGTGTTCCTTTGCCACCCAAATTAAGGATCAAGTTAGCTAAGCAATATCATCCAAGGAACTTACAGGAGAAACATAAGCTGGTGAGATAAGGTGAGAAACCCTTATTAAGAGACAGGAACCAAATGAAGACAGACCTGGATATACAGGAAATCCTCAGTTTATGATCACAGTTGAGCCCAAAATTTCTGTTGCTAAGCAAGACAGTTGTTAAGTGAATGTTGCCCCATTTTACGACCTTTCCTGCCACAGATGTTAAGTAAATCAGTGCAGTTGTTAACTTAGTAACATGGTTGTTGAGTGAATCTGGCTTCCCCATTGACTTTGCTTGTCAGAAGATTGCCAAAAAGTGATCACATGATCCTGGGACACGGCAATCGTCATAAATATGAACCAGTTGCCAAGGGTCTGTATTTCGATCACGTGACCACAAAGATGCTGCAACGGTCGAAACTGCAAAAAACAGTCACAAGTCACTTTCCTCAGTGCCACTATACCTTTGAATGGTCACTAAATGAACTATTGTAAGTCTAGGACTATCTGTAGTTCTTCCTCATTCCAACTTAAATCTCATGAGAGAATAGAATAGAAAAGAATAGAATAGAATAGAATAGAATAGAATAGAATAGAATAGAATAGAATAGAATAGAATAGAATAGAATAGAATAGAATAGAATAGAATAGAATAGAATAGAATAGAAGAATGAAGAGTAGAGTAGATGAATGAAGAATAGAATAGAATAGAATAGAATAGAATAGAATAGAATAGAATAGAATAGAATAGAATAGAATAGAATAGAATAGAATAGAATAGGATAGGATAGGATAGGATAGGATAGGATAGGATAGGATAGAATAGAATAGAATAGAATAGAATAGAATAGAATAGAATAGAATAGAATAGAATAGAATAGAATAGAATAGAATAGAATATAGAACAGAACAAGAACAGAACAGAACAGAATGGAATAGAATAGAATATATAATAGAGAATAGAACAGAATAGAATAGAATAGAATAGAATAGAATAGAATAGAATAGAATAGAATAGAATAGAATAGAATAGAATAGGATAGGATAGGATAGGATAGGATAGGATAGGATAGGATAGGATAGGATAGGATAGGATACGATACGATACGATACGATACGATACGATACGATACGATACGATAGAATAGAATAGAATAGAATAGAATAGAATAGAATAGAATAGAATAGAATAGAATAGAATAGAGAACAGAACAAGAATAGAACAGAACAGAATGGAATGGAATAGAATAGAATAGAATAGAGCTGGAAGGGACCTTGGAGGTCTTCTGGTCCAGCCCCCCACTTAAGCAGGAGAACCTACACCATCTCAGACAGGTGATTGTCCAGTCTCTTCTTAAAAACCTCCAGTGATGGAGCGCCCATGATTTCATGTGGATGCTGCTTCCGGAAGTCCATTCTGGGCCTGGGCAACAAAAAAATAGCTACCGGTTCTGCTGAAGTGGCGTGGACTGGCTGAATCCCACCACTGGGGTAAGCTGTTCCACTGGTTGATTGTCCTCACTGTCAGGAAGTTTCTTCTTAATTCCAGGTTGCTTCTCTCCTTGATCATATTTGCTTTCCATCATTGTCCCCAGCTACTTTATTCTTTCCTTTTAATGGCTTCTTAGGTCAGTCAAATGCCCACTGTCAAACCATCAAGGATGATCTTATAGAAATAATTTCAGAACATTCCATAGCTATTCTGATTTAAGTTAGGTTATCTGCGGGAAGTTGAAAACTAGACTCTTTGAATGAATAGAATATTCTTATTACCCAGAATTCTGAACACATCATGGAAAGATGCGTTTCTTTGTGTGATTGCAAATGTTAACCAACAATGCATGTAGTCCGCAACTTACAACAGTTCATTTAGTGACCGTTCAAAGTTACAACGGCAGTGAAAAAGTGATTTATAACTGTTTTTCAGACTTATGACCATTGCAGCATCCCCATGGTCACATGGTCAGTATTTGGACTCTTGGCAACTGACTCATATTTATGACGGTTGCAGCGTCCCGGGGTCATGTGATCCCCTTTTTGTGACCTTCAGACAACCAAAGTCAACGGGGAAGCTAGATTCATTTAACAACCATGTGACTAACTTAAGAACTGCAGTGATTCACTTAATAAATGTGACAAGAAAGGTCATAAAATGGGCAAAACTCACGTAAAAACTCTCTTGATTAGCAGCAGAAATTTTGGGCTCAATTGTGGTGGTAAGTGGAGGACTACGTAGATATTTCAGCCAAAGTCTACTATAGCTACCAAAAGTATTGTGTAATATTTATCATTTTAACAGTTTGCTCTAAGACCATCTCATTCCATCCTCTCGTTCCATTAATTGCACAAATTTCCTAATTACCTGCCCTTTATGGTATTTCACTCTTTGTCATTCCAAATGCAGATAAATGCCTATGTTTCATATCCATATTTTTCAGGCTTAGCCATTATTTGCAATTGTTCATGAGTTCATCTGGATAATTAAACACAAGGCCCCATCAATGGTGTAAGTATTAATCCACCTTGGAGTCCTTCACACTTCACCACATTTAGCAGTGCTAAATTCTACTCTTGGGAGAAAAAATGATCAAGCTTAATGAATATAAAATACTTCACGGACATAAAATATACAGAAGGGAAGTATACATCAGATAAATCCAATCTTATTCCAACATGCAAAACTATTTTGGAAAATCAATTTAAGTTGAATGTCTGAATTGATTTAGACCAAATCTCTGAAGTGGTCTTAATTTGATTAGTCTTGAACCACTACGAGTGGAAAGACTTTGAATAAGTTGACAATAGTTTCATTAGATTCATCAGCGTAATTTTATACTCCACATTGGCGCAAATCAATTTGGAGCATCAGTTATTTGAGAGAGCCTGTTAGCGGTAAAAGCAAAGATGCCATCAGGTAATTTTAGATTCTGAATTTCCATGGTTTAATGTTCTTCTCAGGTTTGTAATGTGCATGATAATCTAATCCATTTCATTTGTAGGCTTTTTTGTTTACATCCTTTCTTGTGTTGAGCCCTGAACTTCTGCCTGAAGATCTAACCTGATGCTATCACTGTTTGAAGGAACGGAACAGAACAGAACAGAACAGAGCTGGAAGGGACCTTGGAGGTCTTCTAGTCCAGCCCCCTGCTCAAGCAGGAGAACCTATACCATTTCATACAAGTGACTATCTAGTCTCTTCTTAAAAATCTCCAGTGATGGAGCGCCCATGATTTCTGAAGGCAAAGCTGTTCCCCCAGTTAAATGTCCTCACTGTTTCTCCTTAATTCCAGGTTGCTTCTCGCCTTGATTAGTTTCAATCCATTGTTTCTTGTCTTGCCTTCTGGTGCTTTGGAAAATAGGTTGACCCCCTCTTCTTTGTGGTAGCTCAAATATTGGAACACTGTGATCATGTCACCCCAGTCCTTCTTTTCATTAAACTAGGCACACCCAATTCCTGCAAATGTTCGTGATATGTTTTAGCCTCCAGCCCCCTAATCATTTTTGTTGCTCTTTTCTTCACTCTTCTACTACTTCTCATTCAATTTGATAATACAGCAGAAGTTGCGTTCAGAATTTGTTTCAGAGAGGAAGAAAACGTCAGGCAAATGCTCACAGTTGGATCGTCGCATGTGAAATGCTAGAACTGGTTCTAGATCTCTTTAAATTGTATTACAGGCTGCGTGTGGTGTGTGGTGTTTTCGGACTGATTCATTGCTTGAACTGGGCAATTTATATGGTTGCTCACCTCACAGCAGTAGCTATGGGTGGTGCATAAAGATTAAAAACCCAAAGGTTAAAAACAAAAGGCAAACGACTGTCCAGTCTCTTCTTGAAAATCTCCAGTAATGGTGGACCCACAACTTCTGAAGGCAAGGCATTCCACTGGTTGATTCTTTCGACCGTTAAGAACTAAGGAGAAATTTCCTTAGAAGCAATCAACCAACCAATCAATCAATCAACCTTTCCTTCAGAAGCTGTGGGCGCTCCATCACTGGAGGCATTCAAGAAGAGATTGGACAGCCACTTGTCTGAAATGGTATAGGGGCTCCTGCTCGAGCAGGGGGTTGGACTAGAAGATCTCTAAGGTCCCTTAAAACTCTTGTTATTCTATGTTCTAATGACCTGCGACTTCTAAAGTAAACAATATTTTCCAGTCTTAAAATCCCATCCACAACTAATTTGCCATACTTCCTGATCCAAACACCAGAACAGTAATTTCACAGAAGAAACCTAGATTAATATTTCCTAATTTTTAAGTCAAAGCCAAAAAAAAAGATCAATTGAGGAAGAAATTTGTCATGTAATTTAGCATTCTGGACAACAAAGGAACTATTGTTCAAAAAAGATTTCCTTTCCATTACTATTACAAGTTTTGTCTTTTCCCAACTAGTCTAAGAATGTGCATTTATGTTTTAATTTAAGTATGACAATGTAATATAAAAACCCAGCTGACTGCAAGAAATGCTGAAAATGATATGAGTCTACAAATCCCCAAACTGAGATTTAATCACAGCTAAAGGATCAGGGGGAAAAAATTCATCAAATTTGCATTTTAATGGGAAGTTAAGACAATTTACATTAAAACCCGGGCTGAAATTCAGTTGGGTATACATCAGAATCTCCAAATTTGCAAAGCAACTTGGAAAATGCATTGCAAGATCTCAAACTACAGAGAAATAGGCACAAAAGTTTGTGTGTGTGTGCGTGTGTGTGTATCTATCTGTCTAGACTAAGTGTGCAAAATGTATTAGGGAAATAACAAGCAGAAACATACTTTTTAATAATCGAGAAATGTGAATATTATATGTGCATGCTGTATTTTTCTTTAAAAATTATGAATGGATGCTGAAATATGGAAAAGATGTTCTAATGTATATATGGGATCTCTCCCCTTCATTTTTCTCCTCTTTGCTTATAATACCAACAACCACACAAAACTTAAAGAAGCTAGACTTCTAATGGAGAAAGTGTCGTTTTATTTAAATTTATTAGCTATCTAACTGCAATGGACTCTTCATGACTTGCAATTTATGACTCGAAAATGGTAAATGAGGTTTGGAATTATTCTGGACTTGTATGAATCATATTTGCTATAACTAACAAACTTAAGTCCTGTACACCACCCAGAGTCACTTTTCATATGAGATGGGCTGCTATACCAATATGATAAATCAATAAACTAATCTTTGCAGGAACAAAGTGTGGAAGAATGGCAGGAAAACAGTGAAAAACAATGAAATCTTTGCAGTTCCTTGAACTGAAATTCTAAATGGATTCTCTCTGGTCCAGCTTAGAAAGCATAAGGAATTGCATTGACAGACAGCAATGAGAAGGGAAGGGAGGGGGAGGGAGAGGGAGAGGGAGAGGGGGAGGGGGAGGGAGAGGGGGAGGGAAGGGAAGGGAAGGAAGGAGGGACGAAGAGAAGAGAAGAGAAGAGAAGAGAAGAGAAGAGAAGAGAAGAGAAGAGAAGAGAAGAGAAGAGAAGAGAAGAGAAGAGAAGAGAAGAGAAGAGAAGAGAAGAGAAGATTTTATTTGGCCAAATATTATTAGACACACAAGGAATTTGTGGTGCAAAAGCTCTCGGTATACATGCAAAACAACAAAGTAATAATATTCATAATAATGATACTAATAGGAGGAGGTAGTAGAAAAGATGAGAAGGATGATAATAATTTACCCATACCACATGGATAAATACACTTAGGCATAAGACAGTACTGTGGGAATTAGGTGTTCACCAAGGCAGTAATGATCAGATAAAAGGGGCTTGAGCCCAAACCAAGAAAGTAACTTGAGAAAAGCCCTCAGACAGTTCTTCTTAATTCACATGAGGATAAAGGGAAAGAGAGGGAAACGCATTCGAATTTTGTTACTATGGCTGCTAAGGCTTTGATTTCTTAGTCCGGTCTATCTTACTGGGCTGACATCCAACTTCTCCCAAAGTGGAAAGCTATAAGATCATTGTTCCTCTTGGCAATCCTGATCATTATTCAAATCTGGTACAGATGGAAGTGATTTTGCTCCTCTCTTCTTTGGAAAGGAAACACTCTGAAGCTGACTTGAATAAGGACAGTCCATTCCAGCCCAGATCTAGCAAGAATAGGCAGCACATCTAATGTGATCACCAACACTTTTGTGCTGAAGCCTGCCCTGCCTCCTTTTTAAAAACTGGACGGGCCAACAGGAACAAATATTCCCATATTTTTTTTTAACTTCCTGCAATGCGGCTATATCAGGAACACTAGACAAAAAAAAAGGAGGTTCCCAGCATGGATGAAGATTGCTGCAACCCAAAATGTTTATAAAAGTAAAATGATTAGAGCCCTCGGAGATGGAAAAACCTACCCCAGGCCTTTTTGTAGAACATATCCTCAAACCTAGAATTAGCGCTTTTTGAGTAGTGAGACTGATTGACGTCAGACTTAACTGGTTGATGGTCAGAGGCCTGTTAGCAGAAACAACTGGATGCACACACACACACACACACACACACACACACACACACACCAGAGCAGTTTCTTAAACCATGTTTCAAAACTTGAAATTACTGTATCAACAGGAGAGCATCAAGATCACGTGAAGTGTAAGTACCCCTTTATACTACACTGGTAAGACCACATCTGGAATATTGTGTCACCACAATACAAAAAAGATGTTGAGACTCTAGAAAGAGTGCAAAAAAAAAAAAAAAGCAAGAAACATGAGTAGGGGGATTTGAGGATAAACATATGAAAAATGGTTGCAGCATCTGGGTATGTCTAGAGTAGACTAACAAAGAAAAGGACTAGGGGTGACATAATAGCAGTCTTCCAATGTTTGAGGGGTTTCACAGAGAAGAGGGGGTCAACTTATTCTCCAAAGCACCTGAAGGCAGGAGAAGAAGCAGTGGATGGAAACTTATGAAGGAGAGATCCAGAAATCGTGGGCACTCCATCACTGGAGATTTTTATGAAGAGACTAGACAGTCACATGTCTGAGATGGTACAGGTTCTCCTACTTGAGCAGGGGGCTGGACTAGAAGACCTCCAACGTCCCTTCCAGCTCTATTCTATTCTATTCTATTCTATTCTATTCTATTCTATTCTATTCTATTCTATCCTATCCTATTCTATTCTATTCTATTCTATTCTATTCTATTCTATTCTATTCTATTCTATTCTATTCTGTTCGATTTGATTTGATTCGATTCGATTCAATTCGATTCGATTCGATTCGATTCTACAATCTGTCTATTCTATTCTATTCTATTCTATTCTATTCTATTCTATTCTATTCTATTCTATTCTATTCTATTCTATTCTATTCTATTCTATTCTCAATAAAGATTTTATTCCATTCCATTCCATTCCATTCTATGATCCAACCTAGAACTAAGGAGAAATTTCCTAATAGTAAGAACAATTAATCAATGGAACGGCTTGCTTCCAGAAGTTATGGGAAAACTGGAGGTTTTCAAGAAGAGACTGGACAGCCATTTGTCCAGAACAGTATAGAGTCTCCTAGTTGAGCAGAAGACCTTCAAGGCCTCTTCCAACTCTGTTATTCTGTATTCAGTAGATTAAGGCAAAGAAATAGGCTATCAGAGTTGGAAAGTACAGGCATTCCTCAACATATAAGAGTTCATTTAGTGACTGTTCAAATTTACAACGGCACTGAAAAAAGTGGCTTATAACCGTTTTTGACACTTATGACCATTGCAGCATCCCCACGGTCATGTGATCATAATTCAGGAGCTTGGCTACTGACTCATATTTATATAATGGTTGCACTGTCCTGAGGTCACGTGATCACCTTTTGTGACCTTCTCACAAACCATGGGGAAGCCAGATTTACTTAACAACCGTGGCGCTAATTTAACAACTGCAGCGATTGACTTAACAACTGTGCAAGACAGGTTGTAAAATGGGGCAAAATTCACTTAACAAATGTCCCACTTTGGGGCTCAATTGTGACCGTAGGTCAAGGACTACCTGTATCTTCTAGGCCAGTGTTCCTCAAACTACAAGTGGACTTCAATTCCCAGAATTCCCCAGCCCGCATATATCCAATGCATGAGAGCTCTGGGTAAGAGCTTCTTCCATCAAACATGGTGTTACAGTTTGTCCTAATCATAACTGGAATCTGTTTTCTTGTCACCTGAAATCCGTTAATTCCCTGCCTGGAGCTCTAGAATAAAAGAGAACAGGTCTTGACCTTCTATATAATATCTTTTCAAATACTGAAGAAGAATAACTTTTCTCTCCCCATCTTCTCAAAGGTTAATATTTCCAGGTCAATCAATCTCCCTTCATAGGATTTAGTGTCTATTCTTGGGATAATCCTCTCTGCTCTTCTCTAAAACTAGTCTCATTTCTCTGAATCCTTCTTAAAAAGCAGGTCCAGAACTGGCTGCAGGTCTGAAGGTGACCTCCAAGCAAAGCAGAATAAAGAGTAATTATTGCTTCCCATGATTCCCAAATTACAGTATAATTTCTCTTCAAGAAGTCTACAATTGTATTTGTCTTCAGGGACACAAAGAGGAACTGACTTAGTTTTTTTTAAAAAAAGCATATAGTTTATACGCCAAAGGTCTCGGATTTCATTCTTGCTATCTTTTTGGTTTTAAAAAGAACATCTTAAATCAGTGCTGGAACTGAGACTCTGCTTCTAAGCGCCATCAAATCCAGCTCAGCTTGTCGTTCCATGCATATATTTCCACAAGTGAAATGAACCAATAAAAGAACTAAAATCAAGGCATTAAAATAAACGATAAGGATAATGCCATTGGGCTAATATTTAGATACATTTTACTTCCATCTTCTGCTTATAAGGCAAGCTCCAGAGAAATGTATATGGCTCATAAAGAAGGATAAAAGAATATAGGGGAAATCTCTGCCTTCTGTTTATCAGCTATTATGGAAAACCTTTTAAAAAAAATAAGGAAAAGAACTAATAGGATTATAGAAATATTAAAAGAAAGTCTTTTCTGAGCACTAGGCATAGATTCATCATAGGTTTCATCCTTAGGACTTTGCTTCTTCTTAGTGTTTACTTAATTAGTAGTCTTAATAAATACTAAGCGGTATATGAGTTTAAGTGCTATTGCAGTTGCTAATAACTTAATGTCTTTTATTATAAAAATTAAAGGACTCATATTCATAAAGTGATTCTAACAGAGGAAACCCCACTCCCCTTTAATACTGATGATGTTATCTAGTTTGGCAATAAAATGTCTGCAGGAAAACAACCAAGTTCACAGTTCAACCCTGAGATATAAAGATTCTCTTCTCTGGGTAATTCTAGCTATACATCCCTCTGAGCAAAACTGTTATTCTAGCACAAGACCTGTCAGTCAATGAGATCCGTTTCTTTTAGGTGTTACAAGACAGGTCTAATTGAGCTCTAATAAAAGCTGCCAAGAAGTGGTCCAGATCCAAGGCTTGAAACCTTGGAGAGCAGAGTCAGTTAAGAGTGGCCAAATCTGGACTGATTTCGATCGTGGTTTAGACTCAGATTCAAAGGCTGTGTTCACATCACCTGTTCAACTAGTTTGATGAAAATTCTAATGTCTGTGTGAATACAAAGATGTTTAGGTAGTAGAGAGAAGCAACCTGGAATTAAGGAAAAACTTCCTAACAGTGAGGACAATTAACCAGTGGAACAGCTTTGCCTTCAGAAATCGTGGGCGCTTCTTCACTGGAGGTTCCTAAGAAGAGACTGGACAGCCACTTTTCTGGAATGATATAGGGTCTCCTGCTTGAGCAGAGGGCTGGACTAGAAGACCTCCAAGGTCCCTTCCTATTCTACTCTACTCTACTCTACTCTATTCTACTCTACTCTACTCTACTCTACTCTACTCTATTCTATTCTATTCTATTCTATTCTATTCTATTCTATTCTATTCTATTCTATTCCATCCCATTCCCATCCTTCTATTCTATTCTATTCTATTCTATTCTATTCTATTCTATTCTATTCTATTCTATTCTATTCTATTCTATTCTATTCTATTCCATTCCATTCCATTCCATTCCATTCCATTCCATTCCACCCCATCCCATCCCTGTATATTTTATCTATTCTATTCTATTCTATTCTATTCCATTCCATTCCATTCCATTCCATTCCATTCCATTCCATTCCATCCCATCCCATCCCATCCCATCCCATTCCCATCCTTCTATTCCTATTCTATTCTCTACTCTACTCTACTCTACTCTACTCTACTCTACTCTACTCTACTCTACTCTACTCTACTCTACTCTACTCTACTCTACTCTATTCTATTCTATTCTATTCTATTCTATTCTATTCTATTCTATTCTATTCTATTCTATTCTATTCCATTCCATTCCATTCCATTCCATTCCATTCCATTCCATTCCATTCCTCAACCTATAACCACAGTTAGGACCAAAGCTTCCATTGCTAATCTATGCAGTCATTAAGTGAGCGGTGCTCAATTTAATGATTTTTTTTTTTTGCCATATCATTAGGCAAATCATTCAGTGAAATCTGGCTTCCCTGTTGAGTTGCTTGTCATAAGCCATCTGGGAAGGTTGCTAATGACAATCCCATGACCCCGGAATGCTGCAACCATTGTAAATACACACCAGTTGTCTTAAACCCAAATCACAATCACTTGAATGCAGGGAGACTGTGATGGTCATAAGTGCAAGGACCGGTCAGTTGTTTTTTTTTTAGCACTGTTATAATACTGAAAGGTCACTAAACAAGTTGTTGTAAGTTGAGGACAGGTATATACTGAATTTATTTAACCTTATTTATTTGTGTGTGTGTGTGTGTGTTTGTGTATGTCTGAGAGTTAAATGGAAGATGGTATTAGGCACTCAAAGCTCAAATGCTATTTTACTTTTAAAATAAAGTTCTCATGAATAGTATATGAGGGGGAAAATAATGACAAGATCATCGAGAATCACAGAGATTCATTCTTCACCATGAAAGATTCAAAGCATATTCATTAATTTTAGGCTTTGATCACCCTGGGATTCTGTGTGCTACCGAAGGGAGGCAGGTGATCAACAAGAAGGGACTTCATATCACGTTTGGGAATGTGTGAAAATGCTAGAAAATGTTGGATTCAAACGCGTACATCGATTCAGAGGATTTTTAAAAAATAATAATTGAGACCAGAGGTTTATCTTTGGGGACTGATGGGTAAAACAGTTAGAAAAAAGTCATGGGATTTTATTTTTGTACATGATAACAGCAGCAGGATTATGACATGCACAAAGATGGAAAGATTCAGCAATGCCCACAAAGGAGGAATGGTTGGTTGATAATGGATCTAGCTAACGTGGCCAAATGGAACTTGTTTGATCACAGAAAACCTATGCTTACTGCTAACTGAAAACCCCTGATGGAATTTTAGCATGCAACAGAAAAAAATGAACTTATAATTTATGGTTTGGATGATTAGACAAGATACAGGATCCAATCTGAGTTGGTCACCTGGTCCAGAAGAAGTTTAGACTCCTGAGATTTTGGACTTGTGCTGAAGCCCGTCCTCAGGGAACCTCTCTCTCACCAGAAGGTTAGTAAATTAGGATGGATTATATTATAGATATTGTTCTGTTCGCACAGCAGACATTTGAGACGAGGCAGTTCATACAAAAGATGTCTTTTTATTTGGTACATTCACTGAACAGAAGCAAACGAACAATGGCAACAAGCCCTTTTATACTCCCCGTGCAAGGGGATGCTCAGCCAATGATTGCAGGCTATTCTCCCGCCTTGCGCATGCGCGCAAGGCGGGAGACAGCCTGTGTCTGCCCGGGTCTCTGCAACCGTTCTGGTCTCTGCAACCTTTCTGCAGATTTCCTGAGCCTTGCTGAATGACTCAGCAAGGCCCAGGACACAACAGATATAATATACAGATTATATTTATTTCAATACAAGAGAGGATTCTAGAACACATTCTGGTGAGAGATAAGTTCCCTGAGGATGGGTTTCAGTCCAAAACCTCAGAAGACTGAACTTCTTATCCCAGTGATTCAGACTGGATCCAGCAACATTATACTGGGACACGTAGAATTGCCTTCGTTCCTCAGACAAGATACCGTATAGAAAGAAGAATTTTTATGTTGAAACCATAGAGTAAATTTATATGGTACTTAAAACCGGGGTAATGGAGACTAGAAACCACTTCTTTGTATCTTTTGTTTCCCCCCTTTAAAAAAATTTTCTTTTACTTTTTTTCCCTTTTCTTGCAGTTTTAGTTTTCTCTTTGATTTGTTCCTTTTTCTTTTCTTTTTCTTCTCTTGTATCACTTTGTATTAGTTTTTGCCTTCCTTTTTAAAGGAAAATTATTAATAAAAAGAAAGTTGGTAGGGATCAGGCCTTGGATACAGTACTTTGAAGGGCTAACTTGGTCCACGATATGGAACTATGCTATTCCTCACCCCAACGGAAAATTACAAGAAAGTGTAAATAAATGGACAGGTCTGGATAATGAGAAAGGACAGAGGGGAGGTTGTTGATTCAGGACATGGGGATTAAAAGAAGGCAGGAGGAAAAGCAATGGGTGGAAACTAATCAAGGAGAGAAGCAACCTGGAACTAAGGAGAAACTTCCTAACAGTGAGAACAATTAACTGGTGGAATGCCTTGCCTTCAGAAGTTGTGGGTGCTCCATCATTGCATCCTAAATCTTACATTACATAAGCTGGTTAGCTGTTAAATCAATACCTTGACAGTTTTTAAGAAGAGACTGGACAAACATTTGTCTGAAATGATATAGGGTTTCCTGCCTGAGCAGGGGGTTGGACTAGAAGACCTCCAAGATCCCTTCCAATTCTGTTCCAATTACTTCTCGTGCATTCAATAACTTCCCTTCTCAGTTATATTAAAAATTACACTTCTATGGTAACTTTCTAAGTTCGCATTGAACAGACGTTGGCAGAACGGCATGACTTTCCGTCTGCAGGGAGCCTCAGTTCTTCTTTAACATTTAATTCTGATTTTGAAGCTTCATTTCAGCAGTGTAGCCCGTGACCTATTTGGAACTTCTTTCAAGAGCATCAAGCTCTGATTATCCTCCTCATCATCATACAACACAAATTTATTCCATCAACGATCGAAACAAGAAGAATTGGGCACAGCCAAATAGCCTTACAATCAAGACAGCGTAAAATAAACTGATTTAACACTGAATGTAAAATTCAAATGACATGACATATAATGTAATTCATCCTGACATAATATTTATTCTTTGTCACACCAGGTCTAATTTTGCAGTAATTTGTTTGTGCGCTTTAATAGCCGTGTCACAAAATTTAGTTGTGTTATATGAGATGTTTTTTTGGTTTATTGCCTGATAAGAGGAAAACAAGATAAAACTTATCTGATCATCCTGGCAAACACAACCTAATCACTACACAAGACTCTCTACATGGAGCTGCATTTGAAGATGACTTGGAAGCTTCAACTGATAAAAAATGTAAAAGCCAGGAAAAATGAGTTATGTTCAACTTAAAGCTACTTCTGGGCCCAGCTCAAAATGTTGGCTATTACTTATTAAGCTCAATATGATGTAGAACTGGAATATATACCAGGGATTTTATATTTATTAAATAAATTATAGCATGCAAACAGAATAACAGAGGTGGAAAGGACCTTGGTCTTCTAGTCCAACCATCTGCTAGAGCCTAGTCATTTCTATAACAACAAACCCCATATAGTGGTAGCTATCAAACTCTGAGCTTTTCAGACTTAATTTGGAAATCTACACCAGAATACCAGCAGATTCATAGCAACTAATCAGCTGCATTCCAGCTTCATAGCATTGTTTCCAAATGCACCCCTCCTAAGAATCTTCTCTGGAGTTTAGGACTCCTCTGGACACTTTCAAACTAAGTGATTATCGATATTTCAAGGCCCTTTAATTCTTCAAAGGTACTATGACTCAGATGGGAAAACCAAAGCCCGCTCAGAAGATTTTTGGAAGAGATATATTAGCCTTGTGCAAATGCTTTTCGTTATTGATTAAACTAATTTATATGACCACCCATCTTAGCCGGTAAAACTCTGGGCAGATTAAAAACACAATAAACTCAGAGAATCCATTAAAAAGCAAAACCTAGAGGAGGTCCGTTAAACATTTCTCTAAGACCATAAACAAACATGTGCATGCCAGGTTCCACCAACCTCCTGGCCTAGGGGAAAAGCCAAGTCTTCAAGGCCTTGTCTTTGTTGTTGTTCAGTTGCTAAGTCATGTCCATCTCTTTGAGACCCATGCACCACAGCACACCAGCCCTCCCCCCTGCCCCCCATCCTCCACTCTGTCCCGGAGTTTGCCCAAAACCAAATTCATTGGGTTAATGACGCTATCTAACCATCTCATCTTCTGCCGTCCCTTTCCTCTTTGACCTTCCATCTTTCCCAACATCACGGACTTTTCCAAGAAGTCCTCTCTTCTCATTGGGTGGCCAAAGTATTTGAACTTCAGCTTCAGCATCTGTCCTTCCAAAGAAGAGTCAGAGTTGATTACCTTTAGGATTGATGGATTGGATCTCCTTGCAGTCCAAGGGACTCTCAAAAGTCTTCTCCAATAGCGCAAAGCCTTGTGGAAGGGCTTAATTGTTAACCACCATCGGACAGTTTAGAAAACTAACTCTGGTCATGGATTAAGAGACATTCCTTAAAAAAAAGTCTTCTCCACCCCAGTTCAAACTGAGCCATGTTATCAAGGGTATCTTACTTCATGTACTCTTCACAGGAGGAGTGAAGAAAGATTTATATGTTCAGATTCAAAATCACATAAAGTATTATTTAAAGAAACAATATTTAAAAGTTGAAGAGGTAGATAAGTCTGGTGAAGTATTTAGACTATTAATGTACCAGCATCTGAGAGCAAGACAATGGATGGAAGATCATCAAACGGAGTTCCTACCTGGAACCAAGGAGAAATTTCTTGATAATGAGAACAATTAACCAATGGAACACTTGTCCCCCAGAGTTGTGGGTGGTCCATCACTGGACGTTTTCAAGAAAAGATTGGACAACCATTTGTCCATGATAATATAAGGACTCCTGCTTGAGCAGAGGGTTAGATTAATAATAATAATAATAATAATAAAGTTGGAAGGGACCTTGGAGGTCATCGAGTCCAACCCCCTGCTCAGGCAGGAAACCCTATACCATTTCGGACAAATGGCTGTCCAGTCTCTTCTTAAAAACTTCCAGTGTTGGAGCATTCACTGCTTCTGGAGGCAGGTTGTTCCACTGGTTAATTGTTCTCACTGTCAGGAAGTTTCTCCTCAGTTCCAGGTTGCTGAGGAGAAACTTCCTGACAGTTAGAACAATTAACCAGTGGAACAACTCAATTAGAAGACCTCTAAGGTCCCTTTCAGCCCTATGATTCTAAAACTTTGTTCTTGTTTCCCTTTTCTACTTTTTTTTAAAAAAAAAAACTTTCAACTAAACAAAGACTGGATGGGATAGCTTCCTAAATAAACTGTTGGGATTAAAGGACATTGTGGTCCAAGAGTCATTCCAACTGTGAACTATTTCCCATAAAATAGGACATAAGGTCACCCTAGTTCACCCCTGAGATGCGTTGCCTCTGTGCTTTACGCAACTTCCACACTAGACCTCCAGATTCTGCAAGTCCTAAAGATGGCCCTTCTCAATGCCATGATGAAACTGCAACGAACTTTGAAGGTTTGGTAAATGTTATGCTTGCTAAACGTGGAATGCTTTGTTCTGTTACCATGATGGGTGCATGTTTTAACCAATCTGCTGAAGAAATAAATTTGACTGAAGACTAAAATATTCCCCCCCTGGGAGCTGACAGGAACAAAATGTTCTAGATCGCAAAGTTTCTGAAGGCCCTCCCCAATTCAATTCCCTCCCTCTTCTCTGTGTCAAGAAGGATCAACAAAACACATCAATTAATAGTCATAATACAGAACTGCTGTTTCTTCCTGTCCTTTTTTTAAATTAGACATCATAAAGAAAGGGAAGAAACGAGCACAAGTTAAAGACAAGTAAAATAAAAAAAAGAGAGAGAGAGAAAGAGAAATATGGAAACAAAGGATCTAAAAGTACTATTTCTTCCTGCTTTCAAAATGAAGAAGCCAGATTGCCTCCATGATGCAAATCAGATGGTGCCCTTCAAGGATTAAAGGGCACTGACATGAGTTCCAGAGGAAGAACGTCTCTGAAACTGTTGAAGCCTTGAATGTCTTTCATTTGAAAGCCATTATGGCTTGGGTAATACAATTGCCACCAAGGAAATACTGTTTTGCCTAAAGCTGTTGAAAAGAAAATCTGAAGTTGAAATTAGCATGCTGGAGAACAAACAGTAGCTTTTGCATTGAACTGATTAAAATTAATTGATTAAAAGAGGTTTGCACCAGTTTTGGTCGCCATGATATAAAAGAGATGTTGAAAAGAGTGCAGAGAAGAGCAACATTAGAGGGCAGGAGGCTAAAACATATGAAGAACGGTTGAGGGAGCTAAGTATGTCTAGTCTAACAAAGAGAAGAACTAGGGGTGACATAATAGCAGTCTTCCAGTACATGAGGGACCATCACAGAAGGACTCTCCTTCTGTGGGAGAGGGGGTTGACCTATTCTCCAAATCACCTGAGGGCAGGACAAGAAATAATGGGTGGACACTTATCAAGGAGAGAGGCTACCTAGAACTTAGGAGAAGTTTCCTAAGAGTGAGAACGATCAATCAGTGGAAAGGCTTGCCTTCAGAAGTTGTGGATGCTCCATTACTGGAGGTTTTTAGAAAAGATTGGACAGCAATTTGTCTGAAATGGTTTCGGGTCTCTTGCTCCAGCAGGGGATTGGACTAGAAGACCTCCAAGGTCCCTTCCAACTCTGTTATTCTGTAATTCTGTAGGACAGGGGTCTTCAAATTCGGCCCTTTTATGACTCATGGACTTCAACTCCCAGAATTCCTCAGCCAGGCATGCTGGCTGAGGAATTCTGGGAGTTGAAGTCCATGAGTCATAAAAGGGCCGAGTTTGAAGACCCCTGCTGTAGGAGATTGGTTGGGAGGTGGCAAGAACTAGGACAGGAAAGCATACTGAGAGACAAGTTCAGCCTCCTCTCTTGGCAACTGTTTTGGTTTTGCCTGGATTACTCATTCTTTGGTTAATGCCTACTTTGGAGTGAGCTACTATAATCCCTTATTCATGCTCTTTATGGTCGCATTCAGAATAAGAAAAATAAGAATTAGGGCTGACATGTATAAGAAGATGAATTAAGATGGGATAATCTGAAAAAGTGAGAGGCAAAGACTTGTGGGAATCAAGGCTCATCATTTTGAAATATTCCAGGGAATCCCGATGAGAGGAAGGGCATTAGATTTCACTTGCAGCTGTTTTAACTCAGAACAGGGACATCGTCCTGCTCGTAGCAATATGGACCAGGTGGAAGATTCTCTTGTTGAGTTTTCAAAAGAGGTATTAGGTCTTTCTCTTGTTGTTGTTGTTAGTTGCGAAGTCGTGTCCGACCCATGGGCAACATTCCTCCAGGCCTTCCTGTCCTCTGCCATCTTCTGGAGTCCCTTTAAGCTCAGGCCTGCTGCTTCAGTGACTCCATCCAGCCACCTCATTCTCTGTTGTCCCCTTCTTCTCTTGCCCTCAATCTTTCCCAGCATTAGGCTCTTCTCCAGTGAGTCCTTCCTTCTCATTAGGTGGCCAAAGTACTTGAGTTTCAACTTCAGTATCTGGCCTTCTAAGGAGCAGTCGGGGTTGATCTCCTCTAGGACTGACCGGTTTGATCACCTTGCAGTCCAAGGGACTCGCAGGAGTCTTCTCCAGCACCATAGTTCAAAGGCCTCAATTCTTTTGCGTTCAGCCTTTCTTATGGTCCAACTTTCACAGCCATACATTGCAACTGGAAAAACCATGGCCTTGACTATACGTACTTTTGTTGACAGGGTGATGTCTCTGCTTTTTAGTATGCTGTCTAAATTTGCCATAGCTTTCCTCCCCAGGAGCAAGCGTCTTTTAATTTCTTGGCTGCAGTCCCCATCTGTGGTGATCTTAGAGCCCAGGAAGATAAAATCTGTCACTACCTCCATTTCTTCCCCATCTATTTGCCAGGAATTGAGAGGGCCGGATGCCATGATCTTGGTTTTCTTAATGTTGAGTTTCAAGCCAACTTTTGCACTCTCCTTCTTCACCCGCATCAGGTCTTTCTCTAGTCAAGGATAATTTAGGACAGTTCTTTCTTAGCATGATGGAGACAGAAACCAGCAAGCCGAAAGGTGTTACAAAAAGTGACAGACATCGGAGGCAAGAGTTCAAAGGAGAGCCACTGAAGGAAGGAGAAACTTGCGAACTCGTCCTTTAGCTTGCAGCCCCAAAATAGCCGCAGAGCCATGTTGCGGTGAGATGAACATTCATTTTATAGCAGGGGTGGGCAACTATGGCAACTTTTTAAAAGAAAAGCATGGTAAACCCATAATCATTTTAGCTAAACTAGAGCAAACGCAGCAGGGAGCAGTTATATAATTGGCTGCAAATCGCAAATCTGTATTTCTGGCTGAGTCCAGAGAGAAAGCAAATCACCTCTGTGGGCAGCCAATTTAAGGCATTCAGTTTAGCAGAGAGAGGTGAAGTCAAGTCTCTCTCCGAAATCAAACGCCACTAAAAATAGGATGCTGCAGATTACGGAGCTCTCGATCAATATTCTGCCGTCCTTCTTCTTGCTCTTTCTGTTTAAGAATTGCTTTAAATACCGAAGCATCTCATGGCATTAGAGGCAAGGTACTCGAATGCAGAACGATCACTTGTACGTCATCGACGTGGGTAAGGTAGCAAAGTTTATTCACAATGTTTGTGTTTTGATAAATGCTGTTTTAACCGCTTTTGACAGCTTTGCCCAAGGATCTTTGCCTACAGATTCATGCATTCATTTATCTTCATGCCTGGAAAAACTTCCTCAGCTTTCTAGCTTGTGGCTCTAGAGAGTTTTAATTCTCAAGAGACAGATCCTTCGCTGGAACCTTTAGAAAATATAAGGATTTTTTTTTTTTTTTGGTCTCCTGGAAGACAAAGAAACTTCTCTTAAATCCTCTGATCTTTGCCAAATCATTTCATAGGAAATCACGAGCTACAATGAAATGTGTTGAATATAGTTATTCAAATGGTTATGGATCCTCCTCTTAAGTGGTATCTTGAGATCAGTAGCCATGATGCATGAAATTGATTCCTCTTCAATTTGGAATAAAGACAGTATATTTTTTGACAGAGTGATTGAGGTTATACACTTCTAACCCAGAATGGGACAACTCGCTGTGGGAAAACTTGCTGTGCCCAATGGGACAACTCACCATGGGGCAATTCAACAATTCAATTTAATGATTTCAAATAATTTAAACTTTATTTTAATTTTTGCTACTTACATTTCATTTTGTCCCTCCTGTAGCATCCTCTCTTTAATTACTCTATTCCACTATTTCTTCGATATTAGTGTAACTCTTGTCCCATGGCGAGTTGGCCATGGCAAGTGGTTCGTGATGAGTTGGCCACATGAAGTTGTCCTAGACCCCTCCTAAACTGGATTAACAAAACCTACCTCCTGTATTCATATGATGCTCAAGCAAATATTTTTTTATGAGTTATGCGATCCTAATCCTAATCCTAATATCACAAAAAAGATGTTGAGAGTTTAGAAAAAATTCAGAGAAGAGCAACTAAGATGATCAAAGGCCTGGAGACTAAAACATACGAAGAATGGCTGTGGGACTTGGGTTTGGCTAGTCTAAAGAAAAGAATAAATAGGGGAGACATGATAGCAGTGTTCTAGTATCTGAGGAACTGCCACAAGGCAGAGGGGGGTCAGGTTGTTCACCAGAGCACCAGAGGGCAAGACAAGAAACAATGGTTGGAAGCTGATCAAAGAGAGAAGCAACCTGAAATTAAGGAGAAACTTCCTGACAGTGAGGACAATCAACCAGTGGAACAGCTTGCCTCCAGAAATCGTGGGTGCTCCATCACTGGAGATTTTAAAGAAGAGACTAGACAGTCACTTATCTGAAATGGTATAGGTTCTCCTGCTTGAATGGGGGGCTGGACTAGAAGACCTCCAAGGTCCCTTCCAATTCTATTCTATTCTATTCTATTCTATTCTATTCTATTCTATTCTATTCTATTCTATTCTATTCTATTCTATTCTATTCTATAGAGAAGGATTGGGTTTAGACCACTGGGAATTATTGTTGTTTTAACTATTCAAGTCATCTCCAACTGTTGGCAACTTGCTAGGCAAGTGCTATCCTTGCTACCCTGTCAAGAACAGCTTCTTTCAATTGTTGGATGTTCATCTTTGAATCAGCTTTGATGGTATCAAGCCAGCGAGTTATCAAGCCAGTCCTTCTTCTTGATCCACTAACTATTCCTAGTATCATTGACTTCTCCAATGAATTTGCACACATGATATGGCCAACGTAAATCAGATGTAGTCTTATGATTTTAGCTTTCACTGATGTGTCTGGTTTTAGATTAACACCTCTCTGTTAGTTACACCGGCTGTCCGTGGTATATGCAATAATTTACCCCAGCACCCTGGTTCAAAGGTGTCAGTTCTTCCATCAGCTATTCTTAGTGTCCAATGCTCACCCCCATATGAACCAGTTGCCAACCATCTGAATGTTGATCACGTGATCATGGGGATGCTGCAAAGGTTGTAACTGTGAAAAATGGTCATACCTCACTTTTTTCAGTGTCTTTGTAACTTTGAACGGTCACTAAATGATCTGTTGTAAGTAGAGGACTAGGATTGGCTGGAGATTCTGAGAACTGGGAAATGCTTCTTCATCCACAGCAGATGTTTTTAAGCCTGTGGCCCTCTGGTGAGGATGGATAGTGTCTGAGATGGGGTGAAGGCCCATCCACAATAGATTGTGTAAAAGTCCAAAGCAGAGGTCCCCAGTCTTTGCGAACTGGTAGGCCTGTTGGAATTTTGAGAGCCTTTTAAGTGTACAGTCTCAAAATGGTTGACTGCCCCTGGCTAATAATAGAACATTCATAAACTAGAAAGAACTTCTGCTCTATTACTGCCTTACTCAACTCTACTTTCCAACAAAGAACTTTATTGAAACATTCTGTCTTTTTTTTTATTATAGACATGTTGGGAAATGTGTGGCTTTTTTTTAACTAAAAATGTGTGAAAAGTTCTGTTGCAGAAACAGAGTACACTAGAGGCCAATGCCTTGCTTTGCACTATGCCAGATTTCAATTTTGGGAAAAATAATGAATTCAGAAAAATTAAAATCACTAAGTATGGAGATTGATAGACTCCAAGGAACATCAGCACTTACAACCACCATGGTGGAGGTCCGAGGTCATCGTCATTATCATCATCATCATCAGAGTTGGAAGGGACCTTGGAGGTCTTCTAGTCCAACCCTGCTCAAGTAGGAGACCCTATATCACTTGAAAACTCCTACCAAAGCTAGAATGAATGGTGGACCTCTTAATCAAGATCCACTTCTTGCTGAAATGAATAGATCTTGACTTGCACTTCATGTCAAAATTACATAAATATATTTTCCATATTTTAACAATTAATTTGCTCTCAAGACTTATTGGGTCTCAAGAGAGATCAGGACCTATTGGAAGTTTCACAAACGTATGAATATTGGGAGATAACATTTCATCAATTCCAATTAAATGAAAAAGCCTTCATATACCACGAGAAAGGCTTGGCTTGTGGACGACAAAACTACCTAGATTAACAGCCTAATTAGACAGAATAGACCAAAACATTTATTTAGAAGCCAATCCTACGGAATCGTAGTGATCACTTCTAAATTTGCAGTAATGATCCATGGCATTTGGGGCTAGAGATATTACTGATTAAACTAACAGTCATTTTGACTCCTGCTGGGTTAGAATTAGCAGAACGAAAGTGATGTTAGTGTTTATCTCTCCCAGACGTACCTACTTGCACATCCATGCGGCGTTTCCCTTCCTAGTAAGCATAGTTACATAAGGGCAAAAAAAAAAAAAAAGGTATAAGCAAGAATTGGAAGTAAAAGATAAAAGAAAAGAGGAATCTAAGTGATATCTTTCATGATGCATCTCCATAGCTTTCCAGTCTTTCATCATATCCATCTTCTGCTTCATACGTTGCCTTTTTCCCCTTAAACTTCTCGCCACCTTTTAATTTTTAAAGATTTCATCAAATGCATCCAACCATGACTCTCTCAGCCTTCCCTCTCCTTCTGAGCTCGTCACTTTTCCTTCACATGTGTGCTTTGCAATCAGTCCTGGTTTAGGTTGTGTTTGGAAGAGTATTTTAAACTAGGTCTTTTAAATCTTTTAGGGCTGGAGGTATGGCTTGTTGTTGTTGTTGTTAATTGCGAAGTCATGTCCGACCCATCGCGACTCCATGGGCAACGTTCCTCCAGGCCTTCCTGTCCTCTACCATCTTCTGGAGTCCATTGAAGCTCACGCCTACTGCTTCAGTGACTCCATCCAGCCACCTCATTCTCTGTCGTCCCCTTCTTCTCTTGCCCTCAATCTTTCCCAGCATCAGGCTCTTCTCCAGTGAGTCCTTCCTTCTCATTAGGTACTTGGGTTTCAAGAGGTATGACTAGAAAGGCTCAATTATAACCTTTCGTGAAGGGCCAGCTGAGTAATTCCCCTTTTAATGCTGAATTTTTTGATATCTTGCAGAACTGGCTATGAATGAGAACAGGAGAACAGGAGACACTTCCAATGATAGACTTCAACTTCCTTTTCGATTCTCAACAGGAAATGTAAATTATTAAGACTTTTTAAAGAAGCATTGCAATTATATGACACCAGAGATATTGTCTAAGATATATACAGGTACTTATTAAGGACGGTTTGGAAATGTGGAAAACATGAAGGGATATTTTATCATTCATGGGGAATGATAAAATATCATTGGGACTTATGAAAAAGCAAAAAGATATTGGATACAGATACATATGGCAATTGCTGCTCACTTCTTTAGATATCTTTCTTTTTCCCCCCTTTTTGTTATTCTTCTTTTTTTTTTTCTTTTACCCTTTCATAATCTTTCTATTTATATGGAATAGAACTGGAAGGGACCTTGGAGGAGGGACCTTGAGCAGGAGAATCTACACCATCTGAGACAAGTGACTGTCTAGTCTCTTCTTAAAAATCTCCAATGATGGAGCGCCCACGATTTCTGGAGGCACGCTGTTCCACTGGTTGATTGTCCTCACTGTCAGGAAGTTTCTCCTTAAATCCAGGTTGCTTCTCTCCTTGATCAGTTTCCAGCCATTGTTTCTCGTCCTTCCCTCTGGTGCTTTGGAGAATAGTTTGACGCCCTCTGCCTTGTGGCAGCCCCTCAGATACTGGAACACTGCTATCATGTCTCCCCTATTTCTTCTTTTCTTTAGACTAGCCAAACCCAAGTCCCACAGCCGTTCTTCGTATGTTTTAGTCTCCAGGCCTTTGATCATCTTAGTTGCTCTCCTCTGAATTTTTTCTAAACTCTCAACATCTTTTTTGTCATATGGTGACCAAAATTGGCTGCAGTATTCCAGGTGTGCTCTTACTAGGGCTTTGTAAAGCGCTACTAGTACTTCTTCTTCTCAATTTCTGTAGCTTTTTAAATAATTGCAAAATCTTATTTTAATAAAAAAATATGCATCAAAAAAGTTTGAGCTGAGAATCCACAATAAACTAAGTGTGAAACTATGAAGTGTTGTTTTTTTTTTCATAAGGAAACGTCAACAAGGATTACCCAGGTTAAGTATCTCTCTCCCATCCCCTCCTACAAATTAAGTGCAAGCCAAGCGTATTTGATGATGTATGATTCAACCATCAAGCTTAAATATGTGGTCCAAACACAGCCTCTGAGTTGGCAGAAACTCCAGGTTTTGGACCCCAATCTATTCAACACTAACCTTCATCCCCACCCAGGCTTCACTAAGCCCACATGTCCATCGGGTCTATGACAACTCGCCATGGCCAACTCACCGCAGCCAACTTGCTGTGGGACCACTCGCCATGGCCAACTCGCTACATTCAACTCACCACGGCCAAGTGGACAATTTGCTGTGGCACAACTTGCCAACTTGTGAACAAGAGTTTTCAAAAAATAAACTGAACAACCATTTGACCGGGATGGTATAAGGCAGGGGTAGGCAACCTTGGCTCTTTTATGACTCGTGGACTTCAACTCCCAGAATTCCTGAGCCAGCATGGCTCAGCTTGGAAACCTCTCCCTTTCCCCTCAGCGTGGCTGGCTCAGGAATTCTGGGAGTTGAAGTCCACGAGTCATAAAAGAGCCAAGGTTGCCTACCCCTGCTATAAGGTGTCCTGCCTTGAGATGTTGGACCAGAAGACCTCCAAGGTCCCTTCCTGCCCTATCGTTCCATGTTCTATCTCCCTTCTTCCCCTCCAACCTCTGCCTACCATGGGGCACTCCCATACGCTGCTAGTGAGAGGTTGCAGCAGGCGCACAGTAATGTGAAAGAACGTTACTCTGTTTTCACAGCAGCACGCCGCCATGAATAAACTGTAAGTGTGACCAGGAAATGCCATCTGTCACAATTCTGTAGATGCATTTGTATGATTCCCACACATTTTCAGAGCTGACTAGAGTTCAAACAATTTATGCTAATTGGGTACGAGTGGGTGGATGTGGAATTAAGCAAAAAATCTTGAGCAATTTGGCAATTTTGTTTCTACATTGGAGAGCCAGTGGTGTTTATCTCAAGATGGCCATATTGAGGAGGAACTATCTAGAGATAAAACACCTCACTCAACTGAATTCCTTTGCAGAGGAGCTGAGATTTCTCTGTGGAATGTCAAATCCTGTCCACTTACCAATTCTTTAATGCACTTCACATAGCTGCTGCTCCAACAGGAACACCAGATCCAGTGTGGGATCACTGTCCCATGTTGGTCTCATAGTTATTATGGTGGCCATGAACTCCTGAGCTGCCTCAAACCTCACTCCTAGAGAAGGCAGGTTGATGTCCACCAAAACCATGAATAGAATAGAATAGAATAGAATAGAATAGAATAGAATAGAATAGAATAGAATAGAATAGAATAGAATAGAATAGAATAGAATAGAATAGAATAGAATAGAATAGAATAGAATAGAAGCTGGAAGGAACCTTGGAGGTCTTCTACTCCAGCCCCCTGCTCAAGCAGGAGAACCTATACCATCTCAGAAAGGTGAATGTCTAGTCTCTTCTTAAAAGCCTCCAGTGATGGAGCGCCCACGATTTCTGGAGGCAAGTTGTTCCACTGGTTGATTGTCCTCACTGTCAGGAAGTTTCTCCTTAATTCCAGGTTGCTTCTCTCTTTGATCAGTTTCCAACCATTTTTTCTCGTCCTTCCCTCTGGTGCTCTGGTGAACAACCTGCCCCCCTCTGCCTTGTGGCAGCCCCTCAGATATTGAAACACTGCTATCATGTCTCCCCTATTTCTTCTTTTCTTTAGACTAGCCAAACCCAAGTCCTGCAGCCGCTCTTCGTACGTTTTGGTCTCCAGGCCCCTGATCATCTTCGTTGCTCTTCTCTGAAGTCTGGAGATCATTGCTACCAACCCAAAGATAGGGTCAAGAGGTTTGGATAAGGAGGTTTAGATGCATCAGGGAGGATGGTAACAGAGCAACTGTCAGGTCTGCCGGGCTCAGCTTGGCACCTCATCGGCACCTGCACCAAAGGCTAGGAGGATAGATGGGCAATAGAGCTATGTGTGTGCATGATGGGAAACAGGGAGGGGGGAGGAATAACAGGTGATAAAGGCCAGAGATGCTCAGCACCCAGTTTGCATTGGAATCCAAGGCCAGGCACCTTGAGAAAGAATGTGGATTACCCCAAAACATCTGAGCGTTCTCAAAACACTTTGGTGAGTTCCAGTTGGCTGAAGACAGTCTGGTTATGGGGGAAGGGCTGGGATGAGGGGAAACCTTTCTGTATATTTTGAGCACAGGAAACCAAACTCTACTGCAGCCAACATTTTTTTTAGTGAAAGAAGCTTTCGCTTCAACCAAACGGAGTTGAGGGTCTCTCTTTCTTAAGGGATCAGACTGGGGCAGGTCTGACAGCAACAATCTCAACAACCCCTAGAGCTCAACTTAATGAACAGGGAGTCACATCTGGTAAGCTGTGGTGGTGCAAAACGCCTCAAAGTCATGAAATTCCCGAATAATGACTGCCACCCCTCCACCCCTGCCTCAGTTGATCCCATACCCAAACACAGCTGGGCATAGCTCCAAAAGGGCACACACCCCTTCTGGACCCTGCCAGATCTCAATATACGTATCAGTTCATCCCTCTCATGAATGCTTAAATTACAAATGAGGGAGGCCTTATTACAGACCTATCTGGCATTTAGAAGCAGCAGCTGAAAACCAAGGCCTCTGAAAGTCTGTTAACTGGGTACAGGGAGTGAGACCAGATCTGGAATACAAAAGACATTGGCCCTACGTTCCATCAGGACAGCTTGCTTCGTCTCCCACCATATCACCCTATGGCTGTCACTGTGATGAATACTTTGTCCAATTTAGAGCACATTTGGCCATTTGAAAGCACAGTTTGGCAGTTTCCAAAAATAAATCTTCTGAACCATAAATTTTTTGAGGCATTCTGGTATTTCAGAAAGCTCCATAATATATCCTGCAGGTGAGCTCAGTTCCTCCTCAACGGAAGTTTTGTTACTGCTTATGCCTATTATAGCAGTCGTTTGGCAAATGGGCCTGCCAGAAGCTTTTCAATATTTCGAATGTCCTTCCAAAAGTCATTTCAATATTTTGAATGTCCTTCCAAAAAAGATATTTGGAATAGACATTACAGTATTGCTGTAGGAGATGACCGGGCTGAGCCTGAGGGAGGGGTCAAGCACGTCATCAGTCTTGAGTTCCTTTCCTCCCACAAGAGTTCTAAGTCCAGCCCTCCTTGACTTCTGTTGACTCTTATCTACCACCAATTCATCTTGACCGTTAGTAGTTCAGATTCTTGTAGAGAAATAACACGGAATAAACTTGTACTTGTTTGAACAACCCTGGTTCCTGATTTCTGGTGCCTGACATTTCTTTTTGTTGTATTTATTTGCCCACTAGATAAAAGCACTGGTTTGATTCCTTTGTAGTGCTGTAGAATACCACAGGAAAAGGAACACGGGAGTTACTAAAAGATGAATTAAGCTGGTGTTAGAAAGCAACTTAAGGTGACCTCTCCTTGACTCTTGTTGATGTAAGAGGGAGGGAGGCAAAATATCCTAGCGGAATCTAGAAAATCTATTTCAGTAAAGTGGCATTCTGGTCAGCTTCGTGCAGTCTGTTTTCTGATGGGCCTCCCTCAGAGGGTTGACAGATATTCAAGACGTTACTCAGCGGATGACCAATCCTTATCAGAAGGCTGAAAAAACTAGGACAACTGCCTTCAAGTAAGCATTTTAATCTGAACTGGAGAAGCACCACAATTCCAATCCCTTAGATCAGTGATGGCGAACCTTTTAGAGACCGAGTGCCCAAACTGCAACCCAAAGCCCACTTATTTATCGCCGGGTGCCAGGTGGGTGTGGCCCACTGGGTGGGCGTGGCTGTGGTGGTCATGGCCGATTGGGTGGGTGTGGTCACCTCAACGTTGCTCGTGGGGAGGGATGCCTGTGGGGGGTGGGCAGGGTTGGGGGAGATCCAGGGGGTCTCTGGCAGGTGGGCAGGAGGCAGGAGGCTCATCCTGTGGGGTGAGGCGAGGCAGAGCGGGGGTGCCATTGCCATGGGGCAAGGCAAGGGCCAGGGCGGCTGCTGCCTGACACCATCGGCCCCGTACACAGAGGCCAGCGAGCGCATGGGGGCCGATGGTGTCCGTCAGCAGCCACAACCTGCTGGCCCCTCAACTGGTGCACTCTGGGGCTCCGCAGCCCACCACCAGCAGTTCAAAGAAGCCGCCTCTGAGCTGGATGGCCGGCCGACAGCTGAGGAGGCAATGCAGTGGGTTGTGCCCGGAAAAAGGAGAACATGCGAGGCCAGGAGGGACGGGACAGGAGGGAGGAAAACCAGCTGTGCCAGGATGCATCTGGCCATGTGGGACCTCGGCGAGTTAGCAGGCGGCTGGTTGAAGAGGGATGGTTGCCATCTCCAGGGCATGGGGCGCGTGCCCACAGAGAGGGCTCTGAGTGCCGCCTCTGGCACCCGTGCCATAGGTTCGCCACCACTGCCTTAGATGCTGCTGGGGATAAGGAGCTAGGGGCAATCAGAAAAGGGAACGACAGCACAACAGAGGAAGAAATAAGAAGCCTTACCTCCTTCTGATGGTACTTTATTGCTACCTTGAGCTTGGCCAAATCATGGCACTTCTGGGGATCTAACTCCTCACTCTGATCATCCCTGTGGTTCAAGATGATTTCCAGTTCTCGGGAGCTGCGGGCCTGGTCCAGGAGGTCTTTTGCAAACCGCTTGCACTGCTGGGAAAGCTCCTCGTATTCCGCCTTGAACTCGTTCTCCACCTTGCTGAGCTCCTTCAGCTCCCAACCCAGCCGAAAGGCTGTCAAGATCGGGTCCTCGCTAGATAAGGCGATGAGGGAAGGGCTGGCCAAAGCTTTATAAATATTCAGCCTTGATCTGGAGTGCCTCAAGCTGTCCACTTCCGAACTGGAGACACATTCCACGCAGTTGCATCGGATCTGGTGTGGCCGTGGGATGGTGACCCGTCTTTGGACAAGCAGCTTTATGATCTCGTAGTTGTTGGTATGAGCAGCCAACATGATAGGGGTGATATCGGGGGTGAACTCCGAAAACTGGGTGTCCATCATTAATGTGGGAACCTAGGTAAAATCAGTTCAGGTGGTTAAACTCTTTCCTGCACAAGTGCTCTAAAATCACAGCATGTCAACAGGAAGGTTCAAATGGCCCCTACAGCATCTGTTTCACGTCACCAACACTACAATCAGTGTTGAAAAACACATCCTATAAGACTCCTATGAATCCCAGAGTGGAAAGTTGAATAAACATCCCAAAAGGTGAACAACTGTTGCCATACTGTTGCACAAAAAACTACATGGATGGTTTATTAAATCATCTAGAATCAAGCATGGGTATTTTGTCCTCAGAAGACTTAGTCTTCATTAGTGCATAGCTGGCCTTGCCTGATCTCAAACAGCTAGCTAGAATCAAACCTGGTTAGTATTAGAATGGCAAACTATCAGAAAATCCCCAGGTTGAAGGCTGGATGGGAAACTTAGAAATAAAAGCATCCTTGAAAAAGAACCACTCACCCTTTCTATAGGAGAAGGAGGAGGAGAAGGCAGAGCCTGGGGATGGAGTCAAGAGAGGACTCAGCCTAAAATCCTTACGAATCCACACATACTCCAAGTCCACACACCCCCTTGAGTTCTGTTAACTCAATTTAGTGCTGACTATTAATTGACTAGATTCTTGTGTATAGGCATGAGCAATAAATTGGCTTAACTAGAACATGACATGTGGTCCTGATTCCTTGCAGACAATAGCTAAGGTAACAACATTGATATGTATGTGGAATCACAAAGCAATGCACAACTCCAAAGATACTTAGAACAGGGAATTTTGAGTGGTACCTGAAAGAAAGAGACTAATCTGGCTATTTCCATGACCCACCTTACAGAGAATAAACTACTTGGGGGGGGAGGCTTCTATGTAGTCCAGGTTTGGTTCCAAGAACCCCAAATTAGGAGAACACAACCTTTGACACCAACACATCTCCCATGGACAGCATAGACATAGACATAGAATAATATAGTTGGAAGGGGCCTTGGAGGTCTTCTAGTCCAACCCCCTGCTTAAGCAGGAGACCCTATACCCTTTCAAATAAATGGTCCCATTTTCAAAGCCTCCAGTGATGGAGCACCCATATCTTCTGAAGGCAAGCTATTCCATTGGTTGATTGTTCTCACCGGTAGGAAATTTCTCCTTAGTCCTAGGCTGCTTCTCTCCTTGGTTAGTTTCCATCCATTGTTTCTTGTCTTGCCTTTTAGTGCTATAGTGCCTTGGAAAATAGTCTGACATCCACTTTAAGATGAGTAAGCTTACAAGGCTGGGCAGATGGTACATTATGCACCTGGTCAAAATCCTCTCTGCTTTAGCAAGGGAAATTATGAATTTAAACTAAAATTATTGATTCTGAATTTGCAGTTGTTCATCTAGAGCAGGAGTCTGCAACTTGGCTGAGGAATTCTGGGAACTGAAGTCCACAAGTCTTAAAGTTATCAAAGTTGCAGACCCCTGATCTAGAGTGAGGTGTTCAAGCTGAAAGCATATCTAGCTCTTGTTTTGTTCCCAGTTAAGCACAGGCTAGTCTACTAAGCATCTAAGTAGAATCCAGATGAGGAACCCTTTCTAAGATATTTTTCTAGGAAAAGTCATCCACTTTGTTCTGTTTTGTTTTTCTCTTCCATCAGCTTCATCCATCTCCAAACACATTCTCAAGACCTTAGTGAAATCCTACCGAACATTCAGTCACCCAGTTCTATCAACATGAATCCGATTCGCTCAAAGTCAAGAAGCTGTGCTCCAAAGCTTAGGAAATTATGAGACTTTTGGTGACCCAACAATTCAAAGTTCAGAGAGTGGGATGAGAAAGGGACAATGTGCGAATCCCAGGTTCCAAATCTGAATGGAGACATGGTGCCAAAAACTGCTGAATTTCTCATGACAGTCTGGCTTGAGGTTCAGTCCCCATTCCACCCTCGGGATATATATATATATACCACAATTTTTTTTTCAATCCTCAGAAAACTGTAACAGAGAGGACTTTGAATCATCCTGTACTGAAAACAAAGAAGCAGAAACCATGGAGAAAAAGCAAATATCTATAGATTTCTTTGCGATGGTAAAATATCATGTCTGTACTTCGCCATTAGAGACGCACTGAGGAGAATAAATCTGTTCCATTTTACTAACTACGTGGGGAGATTAGCATTTCATTCTGGAATGAGGGGGAGAGAGGGGAACCTTTACATAGATTTGAAGTTTACATTAACAACTTCTAAAATGCAGAACCTTTGTATCCTCGTTACCTTTATATCCTTATCGTGTGATATAGAGAGGGTTGCACCAGTAGATACATTTGGAATTTTGAGAGTATTATACACTATATGGTTCTTATACCATGCACATCTAACATCTAATCTAGTAGTGGTGAGACAAACAAATGAGGTTGATCATAATTACTTTCTATAATCCTTGATGATGATGATCAATGTGTCTACAAGTCAACACTGACTCTTAGTGGGTGACTGGACTCTGCAGTTTTCTTTGCAAGATTTTGCAATGGTTTGCCATTGTCTTCTTCCTAGGGGTTGAAGGGAAGTGACTGGCCCAAGGCCACTCAACTAGTTTTGTGCCTAAGATTAGATTAGAATTCACAGTCTCCCAGTTTCTAGCCTGTGCTTTAACCACCACGCCACCTTGATTAGTTTTCCGATTATTTTTATTTAAAAAGAAAGGTGGAGAAACAAATCATCTTTATTCCCAAGAATGCAGGATCAAGCACTGCTGCTAGGTAGTAAAGATGGCCCCCTGGTATTCCGTTTTTAAAAAATAATTTTCAAACCCAGGAAAGAAATGATTCGGGCACCTCAGTATTAATAGGAATAGACTTTAATGCAAATTTCCTCTTTTAAATGTTACATTTTATTAATTTTATTTTTTATTTTATCATGTTTTTATTAAACATAATAAAAACAACATCCCTAAGTATTCTTTTTATTGTGTTAGTTTATCTTACCTATATCTTTAAAATATATATTTCTTTAATGTAATATTGTTTTGTTTTGTTTTTTTAAATGGAACCACTACTGTCTGTAAATCACTTCCAGAAGCATCACATTTGAGGTATCTTTTGTTTGACCAGGGAAAGATGGTTGTGGGTAGTTTAATACCACAGCCCTTTTAAGTATATTTGGGAATGCCAATTCAGCCTCAACCAAAATTTATTTTTGCTAAAAAATAATAATAATAATTCTTTCCGTTTTAAGCATAAGAGAGGGAGAAACAAAAGGCAAGCCATCAATAACCGTTCCCACATTTGAAAATGGAATTATTGGAGGCCTCCTGCTAAACGCAGCTCACCCGTCACACTATCAGAATAGATAATTCTGCGTAAACTCACCTTTGGCAAAAGAAAGAGAGAAAGGGAAACCAGCAATAAAACTGATTAAATACTCCTGGAAGTTAAACATTGCAGGCTTTACAGTACATGACAGGAAGGGTGGATTAAAAGACAGTCTAGCTTTGCCTGCTCTTTTTCCCCCCATTCTCAGTCTCAGGTTGAAGATGTTGTTCAGAAGGAATTGTTATTCAAACCCCCATTTTAAGGAAGGGAGAGAGATGTGCAGCAGGATTTCTCAGCAAGAAAGAGCTGTAAATGGTGCTACAAG
Organism: Azemiops feae; assembly: GCA_023970755.1. NCBI lineage: Eukaryota > Metazoa > Chordata > Lepidosauria > Squamata > Viperidae > Azemiops > Azemiops feae. Next base: position 51,697 of record JALGBA010003868.1, on the reverse strand, counting down.
CGGCCAGCCCCACAGCAGTGTGCTATTAAATGATCAGCACACCTCCCAGCTAAGGCTAATGTGCACCCCCCATGGTGGGTTATTAGTGAAATCTGCTGTTCAGAAAGCTGGAACTTTCAAGCACAGCGTACCTTGCCAACAATTCCCTTTGGAAAGCAGAATATTCTGTTTGCTGCTGGCATGCGCAACTCGAACTGTCGCTTGGTGCCTGGCGTGATCCTCCAGCCCTCTTCGCCCAATAAAAGGTAAAGGAGTCCCTGTGGATTTTATTCCACAGGTCGTTGCCGACTCTAGGGGGTGCTGCTCATCTCCGTTTCAAGGCCATTGAGCCAGCGGTATCCGAAGATATTTCCGCAGACATGTGGCCAGCATGACGTCACGCAGCGCCGCTACCTTCCCACTGAAGTGGTACCTCTTTATCTACTCGCATTTGCCTGCTTTCGAACTGCTGGGTTGGCAGGAGCTGAGGTGAGGACGGGAACTCACCCCATCATGTGGTGCTCGGGTCTCGAACCTGGGCTGCCGGCTTTCCAGCTGGACAAGCCCAGCATCTTAACCACTCGGCCACCACACCGCCTGCAAGAATATGCCTAATTCCAAGTGAACTCTGAGCTGGTTGCCTTCGGAGCATACAAGGTACTCCGAGCAAAAAAACATAGCCAAAAGATCACCAGGGATCTTTTGCGATCTGAAATAGATAAGGGGAAGTGTGGGATTCTTCCAGAGAAAGTTTAAATTCTGTGCACAGGTTGGTATAAGAATGACAAGAAAAGATTATCCAAAACTGTCCTACTCACAGAAGGGGAGCCCCCAATATGGATCTGATGAATTAGTACCGGGATTTTTTTTTTGGGGGGGGGGAAGCTACCTCAACTGAACGTATTTCTTGGTGCTCTCTGTACCTGGTTGTTTGCTAGCAGACCATTCCTACCTATTTCATTATTTCACAACTAGGGAATATCGTTAGTATGATGAATTCTGCAAGGGACCATAACTTCATAGTTCAACCCTAAGCTGTATATATTCTCTTCCATTGGAAAGTAATTCTTCCAAGCAAGATTCTTACAGATTCTTCTTTAATAAGATTTACTGAGATGAAAGAGAGAAAGTTGCAAGAATTTCAGCAAGAGAGTTACTTCCAATTTGGAACCAGCTATCTCCCAATACATTAAGGAGGAAGGGTTGTTGTTGTTGTTGTTGTTGTTTTTAAATGGCTTTCCTATGGACTACTGAGGGGGCAGTTGGTGAATATTACAGAATAACAGAGTTGGAAAGGACCTTAGAGGTCTTTTAGTCCAACCCCCTGCTAAAGCAGGAGAGCCTATATCATTTCAGAAAATGGCTCTCCGATCTCTTAAAAACCTCCAACAACTTCTGAAGGCAAATCGTTCCATTGATTAATGTTCTGTCAGGTAATTTCTTCTTATTTCGAGCTTGGTTCTCTCTTTGATTAATATCCAACCATTTTCCATTTGTCCTACAGGTGCTTTGGAGAAAAGGTTGTTCCCCTCTTCTTTGTGACAGCCCCTCAAATATTGGAATAATGCTATCATGTCACCCCTAGTCTTTCTTTTCATTAAACTGGATGTATCCAATTCCTGCAACCGTTCTTCATATGTTTCAGTCTCCAATCCCCTAATCATCTTTATTGCTCTTCTCTGCACTCTTTCTTGAGTCTCAACATCTTTTGTTGTATTGCAATGATCGAAACTGGATGCAATATTCCAAGTCAGGTGTTCTTTTAACTGATACCAGGTGACCTTGCAAGTGACTGTTTACAAAACTCTCTCCTGAAACTTAGTCAGTCTGTGAATTAACCATTATAGTTATGGAACATGAGTGGGATTCTGGAAGTTGTATGGGAGACCCAATATCTCTTGGCATTATCCCTACATAATGGCTACGTTCCCACAAAATGCTCCTCTAAACTAAACTGAGTTTGGGGTTCAGATTTTTGTAGGCACCTAGTTATGTTCTTAGCATGCTGTGTGAACCAAGCCATCTCTTTAAGACATTGTTTGATTTATTTGGGCATAGCAGCAGGATTGTTTCATTAAGGCAGGTTTAGCTTTCTTCTGCTAAAGAGCAACTATCTTACTCCAGCACCCGGTTTCTCCGTAGCCAACCAGATGCCTCTACAGTGATCAAAAGCAGAAAATGGAAATGTAGCTCTCCTATCATTGTTCTCCCACAGCTGATATTGAAAGATAAGCTATTCCCAACCCATAAACAGCAACGTGTGTTCAAGATCTTTGCTCCGTGAATGTATCCCATCCTTTTTTAAGGCCATCCAAATTAGTTGCCATTGCCACAACTTGTGGTACTAAACTGCACAGGTTAATTACAGATTGTGCCAAGAATTAATTTTGTTTGCCTGTCCTAAATCTCCTGCCAAAACTCTTCATTAGGCAACCCCTGATAGCATGACATCACGAAGCACCTTGCCTTCCCATCAAAGTGGTACCTGTTTACCTGCTTGCAGTTGCATGCTTTTGAACTGCTAGGTAGGCAGGAGCTGGGGCAAGGAATGGAAGCTCACCCCATGGCATGGAGCTCGGGTATCAAACCTGGGCTGTCAGCTTTCCAAGCGACAAACCCAGCATCTTAACCATTGAGACACTACACTGTCCACTTTAAAGCATAGAGAAGATTATATTCTCATTTGGCACGAAAAGGTAAGTACGGCCCTTAAGCGGTCAGAGCAGAGAGATACAGATGTTACATTATGGCATTTCCCCTTGTATGAAATTTTCCATGACTTCTACAGGTCACATGTAGCCAGTGCTGGGATTCATATACCTGAAAAACTGGTTCTCTGCGTAGACGCTGCCTTCGGAAGTCTGTTCTAGGCCTGGGCCTCTGAGGCCCAGAACAGACTTCTGGAAGTGGCATCCACGCACTTCCGGTGGGCCGTTCTGGGCCTGGGAGGCCTCCCCCAGGCCCCTGAGGCTCAGAATGGACGTCCCGGAAGTGGCATCCATACACTTCTGGCAGTCCATTCTGGGTCTTGCGAAAAAGGGCTAGGGCTTCAGCTGGTTCACCAAAGTCAACAAAAAATTAGCTACCGGTTCTGCCAAACCAGTGTGAACCGGCTAAATCCCACCACTGCATATAGCCTGTCCTGTGTTGAAAGGGGAAGAATGAGATTGGCAATCCAGAACTCTGAAGAGAAAGGCCTAGATTTAAAAAAAATAATAATGAAATAATTGCATAGCATTCCTTCACAGTAGATTCACTATCTACTGCCCTGCTAGATGGCTCACACATTTTAAATGTGTCAGGCTAAATGTGACAAGTACTACTGGTAGTAGTAACAGTGGTTATTGTATTTACAGCATGTAGTTACAAATGCTGACACGCTAAAAAGTGTGCAGAGTAGAGCAACAAAGATGATAAGGGGTCTGGAGACTAAGATGGATCATGAACGGTTAAGGAAATTAGCTGTGTTTAGTTTAATGAAGAGAAGAACTAGGGCAGACATGATAGCTGTCTTCCAGCACTTGAGGGGCTGTCATAGAAAAAAAAGAATCGAGCTATTCTCCAAAGCACCTGAGGGCAGGACAAGAAGCAATGGGTGGAAGATCATTAAAGAAAGATCCAAGCTAGAAGTAAGCAGAAAATTCCTATCGGCAAGAACAATTAACCAGTGGAACTGCTTGCCTCCAGAGGTTGTGGGTGCTCCATCACTGGAGGTTTTCAAGAAGAGACTGGACAGCCATTTATCTGGGATGGTGTAGGGTCTCCTGCTTGAGCAGGGGGTTGGACTAGAAGACCTCCAAGATCACTTACAACCCTATTATTCTATGTTCTTTGTTCTAGAAAACCATGTAAGGGTAACATTTGCACCATGCTATCACTGCACGCGGGCTGTCAGTTGGTGTGTGGCTTGCTGGCCGAGATAGTGCCAAGTCGTTGGCTGCTTCAGCCAGCTCAGAAATGGTCATAGCAAGAGCGCTAGAACTTAATTGTATAAATATATTTCTTGGCAGTCTTGGCTCCTGGAGAGGCAAAGTTATCTGGGGATCTTGGAGCAATCTAATTTACAAGTTTGCTGGGATAACATTTGGCAGGCAAACAGAACACCTCTAGGCTCCCCTGTGGGAAATTCATTACTTTAAAAATAGAGTTGGATGGTGCAGAAAATGCTTCCAACAGGGAAAAAAAATACTCTCTGGGAGGAATATGTGGTTGCTTTGCCATTTAGCCGTAATGCTCGCTTAACAACACACAGGCTCGCTTTGCATGGTGTATTGAGTCATCATTCACCAAGGCGGCGTGCATAAACTTGCGGAGTGCAAGGTTAAAACTAATCCTGATTTGACTGCTGCAATGCACTCTGCATGGGGTGGCCCTTACAAAGTGTACCCGTGCATCAGTTGGGCCCCAAATATGGCAAGTATAGGTGGTCCTTGATTTACGACCACCATTGAGCCCAACATTTCTGCCGTTAAAGGAAACTTTTGTTAAGTGAATTTTGGCCCCATTTCACAAGATTTTTCTTGTCACGGTCGTTAAGTGAATCACTGCAGCTATTAAGCTAGTAATATGGCTGTTAAGTGAATCTGGCTTCCCCCATTGACTTTGCTTGTCAGAAGGTCACAAAAGGGGATGACGTGACACTGCAACCGTCATAAACATGAGTCAGTGGCCAAACGTCCAGATTTTGGTCATGCATCCTGGGGATGCTGCAAAGGTCATAAGTGTGAAAAACGGTCATAAGTCACTTTTTCCGGTGCGGTTGTAACTTTGAACGGTCACTGAATGAACTCTTGTAAGTTGAGGACTGTATGCTCTAATTAAATAAGCTGGACTGGTTAATTGTAGGATTCCAGGACCCATTTAAGGCGCTTGCTTGAATCTTTAAATCCTAAATGGGTGCAGACATAATTGTCCCAGGGCTGAACTAGAATTTGGAATCCCGAGTTTAGATTATTGGCACCTAATGGAAGTCCTTGACTTACAATCATTCATTTAGTGACTGTTCAAGGTTGCAGTGGCACTGAAAAAAGTGACTCATGAACCAGTTTTCACACTTACGACTGTTGCAGCATCCTAGATGGGGAAGAAATGGAGGTAGTGACAGATTTTATCTTCCTGGGCTCCAAGATCACCACAGATGGGGACTGCAGCCAAGAAATTAAAAGACGCTTGATCCTGGGGAGGAAAGCTATGGCAAATCTAGACAGCATACTAAAAAGCAGAGACATCACCCTGCCAACAAAAGTACGTATAGTCAAGGCCATGGTTTTCCCAGTTGCAATGTATGGCTGTGAAAGTTGGACCATAAGAAAGGCTGAAGGCAAAAGAATTGAGGCCTTTGAACTATGGTGCTGGAGAAGACTCCTGCGAGTCCCCTGGACTGCAAGGTGATCAAACCGGTCAGTCCTAGAGGAGATCAACCCTGACTGCTCCTTAGAAGGCCAGATCCTGAAGTTGAAACTCAAGTACTTTGGCCACCTGATGAGAAGGAAGGACTCACTGGAGAAGAGCCTAATGCTGGGAAAGGTTGAGGGCAATAGAAGAAGGGGACGACAGAGAATGAGGTGGCTGGATGGAGTCACTGAAGCAGGAAGCGTGAGCTTCAATGGACTCCAGAAGATGGTAGAGGACAGGAAGGCCTGGAGGAACGTTGTCCATGAGGTCGCGATGGGTCGGACACGACTTCGCAACTAACAACAACAATGCGTTTATGACGGTTTGCAGTGTCCCGGGATCGTGTGATCCCCATTTGTAACCGTGCCAGCCAGATTCTGACAAGCAAAGTCAATGGGGAAAGCCAGATTTGCTTCATGACTGAATGATACACTTAATAGCTGTAGTGTTTCTCTTAACAACTGTGGCAAAAAAAATATAACTATATAAATCGTAAAACGTGCTTAACCACTGCCTTGCAATGGAATATTTGGCCTTGATTGTAGTCTTAAATAGAGGACTATCTGTATTAAAGTCTGATCTCCGTTACATTTTTCTAAGGATGTTCCAAATGATTAAAAGGGATGGCTGGGAGATTTTATGCCATTTTCCATTTCAATTCTACTTCCATCCTGACATTTTAAAGAGGAAAATTTCTGTTTACAAGTTCTCCTTCCAGTGACTAAAAGCAAACACACCAGAGAAGTTGCTTATAATGGTGGATTAACTGCTTTCTGATGCTGTTCCCCCAGTTATTAAAACTTCCTGCTATATTTCATCTGTGCAATATTAATATAACTGGAAGAATTAATATAAATTGGTGCAGTAAATAGTGTTTTATTGTAGACAGAAGGATAAATACACCACAAATAGCTTTCAGGCCTTACTCTGAAGAGGTACTCCAGAAAAGAATACTTAGCATATTTACAAATCGATCTCTTGAACTAAACATACTTCCCTGTTTCAACAGCTTGCATAGTTTTAACACTTCTCTTCTGCATATCGGTTCTGAACGGTCATGCAGAAGAAAAAAAAAAAATTAGGAGTCTCCTAAGTTAGCAAAAATACAAACAGAGGAAGACATCTGGAGGCGGGCAAAGCTCCCCAAAACAAGCTAGGGAGAACTTAAGTAGCCACAATTTCTTTGAAGAGCAACTACAACAAACAAGTCCCTTTGGCTGGTATACATGTAGCAATAATCTGTCTCCAAATTTTATTTGGAGTCCTTGGTGTCCTCTGACCTTAGCGGTTTGCTTGCAGATGTTTCATGACCCAAAGAGGCAACATTTTAGGTTTGCTTAGAATAGAATAGAACTGGAAGGGACCTTGCAGGTCTTCTAGTCCAGCCCCCTGCTCAAGCAGGAGAACCTATACCATCTCAGACAGGTGATTGTCTAGTCTCTTGTTTAAAATCTCCAGTGATGGAGCACCCACGATTTTTGGAGGCTAGCTGTTCCATCGGTTGATTGTCCTCACTGTCAGGAAGTTTCTCCTCAATTCTAGGTTGCTTCTCTCTTTGATCAGTTTCCAACCATTGTTTCTTCTCCTGCCCTCTGGTGCTTTGGTGAACAACCTGGCCCCCTTTGCCTTGTGGCAGCCCCTCAGAAACTGGAATACTCCTATCATGTCTCCCCTATTTCTTCTTTTCTTTAGACTAGCCAAACCCAAGTCCCGTAGCCATTCTTCATATGTTTTTCGTATGCTTGCCTGCTTATATGCAGTAACTTGGCATGCGATTTTGGGTGGAGGTGTGGCACCCCCCTTGGTGCTTTCTTGATTAGAGGTGTGGCACCCCAAGGTGCTTCCTTCTTTTCTGCCTGATTGTTTGTCTGGTATTAATCCCTGCTTATCTGGATGTTGGCTGCTGGAGGAGGCTGCTGGAGTGAACTTCATTGCACTGAGGATGTTACCGAGTTGGGTAATGCAACATCTGCATGCAAGCTACCAAGCTCAGAGAGCATCAAGGAGTCCACAGTTTAACTCTGAGCTTCAGATATTCTCTCTAATTAGATTCTATGTTTGTATTAAGCAACATTTTTCCCTCTTAGACCTTGTCAGCTCCAACAAGAGGCATGCTTCCAGGAGGTGGAATTCATTTGGTCTCTCCTTCCCTACTGAAGTTGTTTTCAGTACTTCCAGCCCTGCCAGCTGACCTTGTTGTGTTCTCTTTTGAAGTTCAGATCTCAGATAGCAGGTGAAGTTCATCCACCTCAGTGAGCCTCAGAAAGTTAAGGAGCATGGGACTTGGTTAATAGTTGAATGAAAAAGTCCTGGGAAATCTCAGAGTATAATGGTAGGTGTGAAAGACCTTGGGAGATGGGGCAAGGAGATGGGGCCTAGGGAATGGTCAGATAAGAGGAAGGGTAGCCCACAGCTGCATAATGTTTGGAACAAGAGGTTCAAGAGGGACTCTCCCTCAGTTACTAGACTGCAAAAGCGATGATGGGACAATTGTGCTTTCAGACCTGCAAGTTTCTGTTGATGTAACTTTACAATAACATAGAATTAGTTTATCTGGTCATGTTTCTTGTCTGGTCTATCTGACAAGAGTGATATCAAACTTGCAAGTCTCCTACTCTCTTGCAAAGGGAGGAATTTCAGAAATGATCTCTGATTCTCAAGATACGCTGCTGTCTACCGCGCCTCTGGCAGTGGCTTTGTTGCAACACGGCCAGCAAGTGGATGGACAGATGACCGACATGCAGAATGCCACGATGCAATGCAACAGCGATGCTCCCTGTTATCTGGCCATTCCCTAGGCACCATCTCTTCGCCCAGATCATTCGCACGTGCCATTACACAAAGCTTTACACAAGGGCTCTTGAAAATCATCCCAGAAAATGCAGGGACAAACCACTAATTCCTTATTGGGGAAAAAAAAAAAAAGGGAGAAACGTGCTGATGTTCATGACGTCATCGTGAATCAAGCTTGACTCAAGAAGAACTGACTTTTTGTTACATCCACTATCAGCAGGCACATACTTTCCCACCCCTTTCATCCAGCCCATCTAATTACACTAATGGAAGCTTTTTCCAAGCTTAATTGTAATGCAGAGGGAGCAATCTCAGAGGGAGCACTGTAATAGTTGGGGAGGGCAGGGTTTTAGGCAACATCCATCTCTCTGAAGCATTCGCTGGGCCTTCTTTCCTGGTGACAGTGCAGCAAAGCCACATTCCTGATACTGATGAAAAAGGACCGTTTTGAAGATGCAAAGTGGGATACCCGAACTTCACTATCCAACACCCCGCCGCCCTTCACCTCAGCACTCATTGATCCAGATTAAGAGCTATTTCAATGTTAGAAATCAGCAGGCTAGTGATAAGAGTGACAGAAAGATCAATGGTACATTTTGGGGTGGGGGTGGGGGAGAAGAAGGGAAATTAATTCTGCTAAAATGCTTACCCACTTAAATTGTTTAAATAACAAGTGTGGCTGAATTGCACACTCTGAACCTTTTGCAGATAAGGCGCTTTGAAAGGGGAGAAGGAGAAGGGGAAAGAGGGAGAAAGAGAAGGGGAAGAGAGACAAGGAGGTGGAGAAGGAGGAGTTGAAGGAGAAGGAGAAGGAGAAGAGAGACAAGGAAGTGGAGGAGGAGGAGTTGAAGGAGAAGAGGAAGGAGAAGGAGAAGAGAGACAAGGAGGTGGAGAAGGAGGAGTTGAAGAAGAAGGAGAAGGAGAAGGAGAAGGAGAAGAGAGACAAGGAAGTGGAGGAGGAGGAGTTGAAAGAGAAGGAGAAAGAGAAGGAGAAGAGAGACAAGGAGGTGGAGAAGGAGGAGTTGAAGGAGAAGGAGAAGGAGAAGAGAGACAAGGAAGTGGAGGAGGAGGAGTTGAAGGAGAAGGGGAAGGAGAAGAGGAAGGAGAAGGAGAAGGAGAAGAGAGACAAGGAAGTGGAGGAGGAGGAGTTGAAGGAGAAGGAGGAAAGGAAGGAGAAGGAGGAGGAGAAGAGGAAGGAGAAGGAGAAGGAGAAGAAGGAGAAGGAGAAGAGAGACAAGGAAGTGGAGGAGGAGGAGTTGAAGGAGAAGGAGAAGGAGAAGGAGAAGGAGAGGAAGGAGGAGGAGGAGGAGAAGAGAGACAAGGAGGTGGAGGAGGAGGAGGAGGAGGAGGAGGAGGAGTTGAAGGAGAAGGAGAAGGAGGAAGAAGAGACAATGATCCAAATTACGATCAGAAGAACATAGACCTTTGAGATGTGGTTTTTACAGAATATTAATTGAAATATCATGGTTGTGAGAGATGGTGCCTAGGGAGGTGGAACTGATGCGATGACTTACAGGGAAGAAGCAGTTTCCCAGGAAGAAAGGAGAATATTTTAGAAAGGGACGGGAGTGACACAAGAGGCAGCACAGTCCAGAGCTGATAACAGACAGAGAAGAGAATTGGGACAGCTAGTAGACAACAGAGTAGTAAGGGTTTAGCCTGGCAAGGTTCTGTCTGTTGCATATAAGCAAATCAAGCAAGCAAGAATGTTCTGTGTCATTCTTGGGTTTAGCCTGATAAAAATGAGATAATCTTCCAAAGAGTGGCAAAGATAAAACATCTGTGAACACTACCAAGAAAAGGAAATTGGAACATTTATTTACATTATGTGCCAGAAAAAAATCACTTCCTTCAATTCATTATAAGGTTTAATAAAAATATCACACCTGAAAATGATCTTGGCCCAAAAAGTTTAGCAAACATCATATCCTTGGTTTAGATTGATGGTTGCCAGCCTCCAGTAGAAGAGGAGGAGGAGGAGGAGGAGGAGGAAAAAGAAGATTAGTTACACCTCAGTGAGTTGTTTGGAAGTGATATAGATATATACATGCACACAGACAAACACACACACACACACATATAAAGGAATCCCTGTGGATTTTACTCCCCTAGTCGTTGCCAACTTTAGGGAGCGGTGCTCATCTCTTTTTCAAGGCCATTGAGCCAGTGCTGTCCGAAGACATTTCCACAGTCATGTGGCCAGCATGATGTCACGCAGTGCTGTTACCTTCCCACTGAAGTGGTACCTATTTATCTACTCGCATTTGCATGCTTTTGAACTGCTGGGTTGGCAGGAGCTGAGGTGAGGACGGGAACTCACCCCATCACGTGGTGCTCGGGTCTCAAACCTGGGCTGCCGGCTTTCCAGCTGACAAAGCCCAGCATCTTAACCCCTGATCCATCGTGCCAATATAGATAGATAGATAGATAGATAGATAGATAGATAGATAGATAGATAGATAGATAGATAGATAGATAGATAGATAGATAGATAGATAGATAGATAGATAGATAGATAGATAGATAGATAGATAGATAGATAGATAGATAGATAGATAGATCGATAGATAGATAGATGATAGATAGATAGATAGATAGATAGATAGAGATAATAGATAGCGTCTAGATAGATAGATTGATGACATGAGATAGATAGATAGATAGATAGATAGATAGATAGATAGATAGATAGATATGATAGATAGATGCTGCAATAGATATCGTGTGAAAAATGATCATAAGTCATTTATTTCAGTGCTCTTGTAACTTAGAATGGTCACTAAACTAACTGTAGTTCATTTAGGACAGGGGTGTCAAACTGCCGGCCCACGGGCCGGACGCGTCACGTGGAAGCCACGCCTACCCCATTGCCGGCAATGGCAAAACCGGCCCGATACGTTGCGCGACGTCACGTGACGTCGCGAGTTTGACACCCCTGATTTAGGACTACCTGTAATTAGTTAGTTAAAAGAAAATTTCTATACCCCAATTGGAGTGAAGGTAATTTACACAGGAGAAAGTAAAACCATCAGGATACTTTGATGGACATTTTGAGGTGTTTAAAATGATCCACCTTCTCTTTGACTTTTGGCTGCCTCATGTGCATGCAGAATTAAAAATTACATTTCATTATGCCAGATTTGTCCACATGCCAAACTTTAACTCAACTGTATAGGGGCCTTGGGATACAGTTTCCCTAGACTTCATAACTGAGCTACCACTGAGTTTGAGCCAGAGAATCTGACATCAACTGCATCATTACACAAACCTGGGCTCCAGCCCTATTTCTAGAGAGTCATATTATCTGTCAACCTCTCTGCTTTAGATAAATGTGAAAAGGGTAACAAAGCATTTCGTATGCCACAAAGTATTATTAAAATTACTTGAAATTATTTAAAGTGGCTCTGCTTTTTCCCAATAGAATACTGCTGATGGTTTGTTTTGACTTCTGATTTCCTTCTTCACATTCAGATGCCTAATTAAATGCTAAACATGTCCCCATTGATGAACCAAGTATTTGTCATTAGAGTTTCAGGGCTGTAAAAAACCTGACAGTAGTAATGACTAAGAAGACAATTAATCTTCCTTGAGAAAGAGGAACACACGTGAAGGTAATCAGATGATACTTTAAGTATAATTTTAATATCCTACAGTCAATTTAACCTTGAAATGCATATCAAAGCAGTGAAGTTGCACTGATTATTGGTGGTAAAGTGGCAATATAGCATTCAAAAGCCTTATCATTTTTATTTTTTTTATTCCACTCCTGCTACATTCCCAATTAGCATCTAACTATAAAGGAAAGAAAAACAATAGTCAGGCACAGGATAACACATATTGTAATGGCAATCACATGACTGAAGGATAATACCAATATACTGTAACTTTAAACCAGGGATGTTCAAACTTGGCCCTTTTCTGACTTGTGGGTTTCAACTCCCAGAATTCCTCAGCCAGGCACGCTGGCTGAGGAATTCTGGGAGTTGAAGTCCACAAGTCAGAAAAGGGCCAAGTTTGAAGACCCCTGCTTTAAACAGTTGCTGAATAAGGCAGTCAATAAGCAAAGACTACCTGTAATCGAAAATGCTCCTCAAAGGCAGCCACATATAGAGCACATTGCAAAAGTCCAAATGGGACGTGACCATGACATAAATAATCATGGCCAGGGTGCTTGATGTGATTGCCCCTGATGGGCCTCCCTATATTGACCAATCCTGAATATTTCCTTGGTTCACCAAGGATTTCTGGCAGTTGAAGCAGCAGAAATAAGAGATTCTAACGTATCAATAGGAAAAGCAAAAAAAAAATAAATGTGTCAAGTGAGCTCCAAGTTGAATTTACATCATTGCAAAAAAGGAGGCAAACTTTGTCTCATTTGCTTCAGTGGGTGTTCAGCCTGCAACCTTGTTTAGGGTGGCCAACTCCCTTCTAGTGATGGGGCAATAGATAGAACTCCCATCCCAACCTATCTGGCAGTTGTAGCTGATTAGTACAGCACTGTGCCAGTATTAATGTCCAGGAATTTAGAGATGATGTTGATGAAGAAATATATGATCCACTAAGGGAAGAAAATTATGGGAAGAAAGATGACAAGTCAGTTCTAGAAAAGGGAAAAAATGTGACAAAGAACTCAGAACCCACCTTGATTCTGTTTGGCATAAAATGGGACAAAGAAACTCCAACAGGTTTCAAGTTTCTGTTTTATGTTCCATAGCAATATTTCTCAACTGTGACAACTTTATGAATGAATTTCAACTCCCAGAATTTCCATGCTGGCTGGGAATTCTGTGAGTTTAAGTCCACCCATCTTAAACTTATCAAGGTTAAAAAACACTATTCTATAGCATTAAATTAGCATTTCTGGAATCATTTCAGTATCTCTTTCCATACCTCTTCTACACAGGAAAAGCTGTCAACGTCTTGACCCAGTGCATGGATTACAATGGCCATGAGTGTCTGGATGGGTCAAAAGAGGCTGGAGTTGAACCCAAACAAGGCATAGTTGTTGTTTGTTCATTGATGTTCTTTGAGATGTATAGAGTTGTCTCTTAATAGAATAATTTTGCCCATGAGAGAGCAAGTCTAGAGCAGTGGTTCTTAACCTGGGCGATATCGCCCCCCAGGGGGCGATTTCATTTTTCAGGGGGGCGATGGATTGAAAAGGGGCGATGTGGGGGCGAAGGAACCAAAAGGGGGCGATATGGGGGCGATGGAGCGAGATGTTTTGGGGACACTTTTCAGTCTTCCCCTGTGGCTCTGAGCCTCCTCCGCCATTTGTAGAGAGAGACAGAGGCAGAGAGAGGCACTTGCGCTTCCCCTCTCTGTCTCTCTCTCTCTCTCTCATGCAGGGCTCCTGATTGGCCCTGCGCCCGGGTGCCCCACCCCCTGGGAGCAGCGCGGCCATGAAGTCCCTTTCCCTGGCTGGCCTCGTCCGAGGTGCATGTGGCCAGCCCTCCTGCAAGCCACAGCCCCGAGGGAGAGGAGCCCCTGCGATCCCCAGCCAGCAGGACCATTGGCCCAGCTGACCGGGAAGGTGCAACGGAGTCCTGACTGCTTTGTCGGCGAAGGTGAGGTGAGCAGAATATGGGGGGGGGAGGGGGCTGTCCCCGGGCCGCTCCAAGGGCAGCCGAGCCGGCCACACTGTCAAGCCCCCATGGGCTCGACATCCACAGGAAGGGGGGGAAGCATGCTCCAGGGCAGCGGCGGCCTACCGGCGGCATGGGAGGCTCCAGCGTTGGTCCTGGCGGGAAGCGGATCGTTGCCCCGGTTCCGCGGCTTCAGCCCGGGGATGCCGGCGGCGTGAGGGGAGGCTTGGCGATGGAGCCGACGGGCCGGGCGTTCTGCAGATGCCCCGCGGCCCGCGGCTTGAGCCCGGGGATGCCGGCGGCGGGAGGGGAGGCTTGGCGATGCAGCCGACGGGCCGGGCATTCTGCAGATGCCCCGCGGCCCACAGCTTGAGCCCGGGGATGCTGGCGGCGCGAGGGGATGCTTGGCCATGCATCCGACGGGCGGGGCGTTCTGCAGATGCCCCGCGGCTTGAGCCCGGGGATGCCGGCGGCGCGAGGGGAGGCTTGGCCATGCATCCGACGGGCGGGGCGTTCTGCAGATGCCCCGCGGCCCGCGGCTTGAGCCCGGGGATGCCGGCGGCGCGAGGGGAGGCTTGGCGATGCAGCCGATGGGCCGGGCATTCTGCAGATGCCCCACGGCCCGCGGCTTGAGCCCGGGGATGCCGGCGGCGCGAGGGGAGGCTTGGCCATGCATCCAACGGGCGGGGCGTTCTGCAGATGCCCCGCGGCTTGAGCCCGGGAATGCTGGCGGCGTGAGGGGAGGCTTGGCGATGCAGCCGACGGGCCGGGTGTTCTGCAGATGCCCCACGGCCCGCGGCTTGAGCCCGGGGATGCTGGCGGCGCGAGGGGAGGCTTGGCCATGCATCCAACGGGCGGGGCATTCTGCAGATGCCCCGCGGCTTGAGCCCGGGAATGCTGGCGGCGTGAGGGGAGGCTTGGCGATGCAGCCGACGGGCCGGGTGTTCTGCAGATGCCCCATGGCCCGCGGCTTGAGCCCGGGGATGCCGGCGGCACGAGGGGAGGCTTGGCCATGCAGCCGATGGACGGGGCCGTCAGCTGCATCACCAAGTCTCCCCTCGCACTGCCCGCATCTCCGGGCTCAAGCCGCGGGCCGCGGGGCATCTGCAGAACGGCCCGCCTGTCGGCTGCATCGCCAAGCCTCCCCTCACGCTGCCGGGGTCCCCGGGCTCAAGCCGCAGGCCCCAGGGCATCTGCGAAATGCCCTGCCTGTTGGCTGCATCGCCAAGCCTCCCCTCATGCCGCCGGGGTCCCCGGGCTCAAGCCACAGGGCATCTGCGAAATGCCCTGCCTGTTGGCTGCATCGCCAAGCCTCCCCTCATGCCGCCGGGGTCCCCGGGCTCAGGCCACAGGGCATCTGCGAAATGCCCCGTCCATTGGCTGCATCGCCAAGCCTCCCCTCGCGCCGCCAGCATCCCCGGGGTCAAGCCGCGGGCCACGGGGCATCTGCAGAACGCCCCGCCCATTGGCTGCATTGACAAGCCTCCCGCGCCACGCGGCGCTCCCGGCAATCCGCGACCCACAGGCATCTGGCTGTGCGATGGCCGCTGGATGCTGGGCAGTTGACTGGGGCGGAACAGCGGGGTGGGGGAGGCTCCCCAGGGAGCGGCCCGGGGATGGCCCATGGAGCGATGCCTCAGCTGGGACTGCCGAACGGAGCGGCTTGGGGAGATGCGCTTTACATAGCCTCCCCCCACCCTGCTCTTCTGTCCCAGTCAATTGCCCAGCATCCGGCATTTGGCCGTGAAAAGCAGCCATCCGGGACCCAGCCTGCCTTCCGCCGCCATCCAGCACAGGCGTTTCTCCCTAGCCACGTCTCTTGTTTCAGTCCTGGCTGGGCCAGCGGCCGGTGGGGGCATCACTCCCTGGGCCGTCTCCGGGCTGCTCCCTGGGCAGCCGAGCCGGCCACGCATCTCCCCGGGCGCCTTTCGGCGCCTTCTGCTGCCTCCTGCCCCCTCCCCGCCCCTTCAGCACCGAGAGAGAGATGGGGGAGGGAGGGAGAGGAAAGAGAGAAAGGGAGAGGCGAAAGTGAAAAAGAGAGAGAAAGAGAGAGGAAAGAGAGAGAGAGAGAGGAAGTGCAAATGCCTCTCTCTCTCTCTCTCTCTCTCTCTCTCACACACACACACACACACAGAGTGGGGGAAGAGGACTGGCAGACCAAGGGCAGAAAGAGGGAGAGAGAGGGAGGGAGGGAGGGAGAGAGAGAGAGAGAGAGAGAGAGAGAGAGAGAGAGATCCTTTTGACATCTAAAATGAAGATAACACTGCGTGCGTTTTTCTAGTGTTCCAATGGAGTCGAAAATTTAATTTGCAGGTAGTGCCTTTCATTTCGAAGACCTCTCAACATGGCCGAGAAGAGGAAGTGTCGCCAATATTCAACGGAATACCTAAAATTAGAATTCATTCCATCTCCTTCCAACGTACAGCTTCCGTTTTGTCTTCTTTGTGAGAAAACATTTTCAAATGAAGCGATGAAGCCTTCCCGACTGAAAGAACATTTTGTAAGAATTCATTCGGATAAAGCCGACAAACCAGCATCGTTTTTCCAATCCTTAAAGGCCAAGTTTGAGGGTCGCAGCACTGTTGGGAAGTTATTTGGAAAATCGTCACTCAACGCCAACAAGGGGCTCATTTGTTCCTATGAAGTATCTTTGTTGATAGCAAAATGTGGCAAACCTCACACTATCGGAGAAACGCTGATTTTACCAGCAGTGAAACAGATTGTTGCCACCATGTTGGGGCCCAGCGCAAGCACCATCACGCAATCAATTCCTTTGAGTAATGACACTGTATCAAAAAGAATTGATGAAATGGCTGCTGATGTGGAAGAAAGACTTATTGACACCTTGAAAAAACAGAATTCGTGATGCAGATTGACGAGTCAACGATTCGTGAAAATGAAGCCTTGTTATTGGCTTATGTCCGTTTCATCAACGGAAATGAAGAGATCGGGGAAGAACTGTTATTTGTTCGAAATTTAGCCACCGACACAAAAGGTTCTTCGATATTTAAAAAGGTTGAAGAGTTTTTTAATGACAAAAACATCCCTTTGACAAACGTCGTGGCATGTGCAACCGACGGAGCTGCATCCATGGTTGGACGATATCGCGGATTTCAAGCTCATCTAAAATCGGTTGTACCTGGAGTTATGACTGTCCATTGCGTCGTTCATAGACAGCACCTTGTCTCAAAAAATTTGAGTGGCCGTTTGCACGAGTCTCTACGTTACGTCATTAATGCTGTGAATAAAATTAAGTCGCATGCCTTGAACAACCGACTTTTTCACAAGCTTTGTGAAGAAAATGATGAGGAGTTTGAACGTCTCCTTTTGCACACCGAAGTAAGATGGCTTTCAAAAGGAAAGTGTTTGCGGCGATTCCACGAACTTTTTGACACAGTTGTCAAATTTCTTGAATCCATTGACCCAAGTCTAAGCAATTCTCTTAAACTTCGACGTCTGGATGTAGCTTATCTCGCTGATGTTTTTGACAAGCTGAATGAAGTGAACGTAAAGCTGCAAGGAGATAAAATCAATTTTGTTAAGGCCAAGGGAGTAATCTGCTCATTTATTCCCAAATTGGACCTCCTTGCAAGCAATATGAGTCGCCAGGAGCTGTATCAGTTCCCAAGCCTTGGTAATGAACGTGAACTCCAAGGAGAAGATTTGGACGTTTTTTGCTGCCACTTGAAGCAACTAAAAGAAGATATGGAAACCAGATTCTATGATCTGATAAATCTGGAAGTGCCCACTTGGGTGCTAAATCCTTTCACAGCAGACTTTGCACAACTTCATCCCAAACTGCAAGAGCCACTGACAGATCTGAAATACGACTGTGAAGCCCAGTCACATTTTCAGAGTTACGGCTACGAAGCTTTTTGGGTGAAAATGAGGAACACTTACCTAATATTGTGGGAGGAAGTTAAGTTGCTTCTTTTAGCCTTTCCTTCCACTTACTTAGTGGAGAGGGGCTTCAGTGCCGTCCAACAGATCCTTTCTAAGTCAAGGAACATGTTGAAGATCTCTGAGCGCGGTGATTTAAGAATGCGATTAACAAAAATGGTTCCAGACATCAAGAAATTGGCATCAGCTCACCAAGCACAAGGCAGCCATTGATGTTCTTTTTTTTTGCTTTTTGTGTACATACATTTTTTTCGTTAATAATTGTCTGAGCTTTTATCGTTGTATTTGCTTGCATTGGATTTCACGTTCCAGTTTGAGTTTTCGGCTTTGTTTTTGAATTTTTGTTGTGCTCTGTAAAACATTTTTTGTGTCTCTTTGTATTGTACTTTTTTAGCGTGCACTCCAGTTTGATATTATATGTTCTTTGTGTCTTTTTAACCCTTTTTACAGTGTGCGTGACTATATATACTTTCCTCGAATCTTAATTTAGTTTCAGAGTTTTCATCTTGAAATTCTTAGTTCCTGCATTGCGGTTTGTTCTTATGCCCTTTTTATATTTCTTTTTGCGTCTTAAATTTCACTTGTAATTCAATCATTAAATGTTACTGTTTTTCTTTTCGGGCATTTCACTTTCTTGCAATTGAATTTTGTTTTCAGTGGTCATTACATTTAAGTGTCTTGAATAAATAAGATAATAATGAAATACATGTATAACGAAGTTTGGGAATAAAGTGATGGGTGGCACCAAATTTTTTCACACAGTTGAGATATGGGAAAAAGACTGGAAATAAATTATTTGCATCGATATGTCCTGATGACAATTTTAAAGAAAACAAAAAAAAGTGTTTGCATAAATTGAAGAATTATTTCCTATGTTGTGATTGAGAGGTTATGTTGGGGGAGGGGGGCGATGACAACTTCCTCATTGGCTCAAGGGGGCGATTCGTTCAAAAAGGTTAAGAACCACTGGTCTAGAGGGCCTTCCAGGACTTTCAGGTACTGTCACTGTATAGCTGGAAACCATAGACAGGATGATGACCTAAAATATGACCCCTGTTCTCTGGGTCTTGAATTGACTTTCCATATAGCTTGGCACTTTAATCCTTGGAGACAGTATTCCCTGATTAGTTTCAACCTGTTCAACTTGTCCATCCAGAACCTCCCAGGGTTTGTAGAACCTACTTGTCTACAAAATAAGGGCCATGGAAGCATTCAAGAACTGCTTTTCTGTTGCTGAGCTTCTTTGGAATAGCAAAGCCCACATTGATAAGTTTCATATTGCTGGTCTTCTATTAGCTATTATAAACCAAATTATTCTGGAGAGCTATTAAGTCTAGCTATCAATTTTGTTGTTTCTGTAATTGTTCATATATTACCTGCTGACTACTTGTCTTCATTTTGTATTATAGATGTGTTATTGTATCTCTTGTATTGCCATTTTTATTTTTATTTACTATACCATGGGCATTTCATTCTATTGTGAATAGATATATTGTAAGCCATCAGCAGTCTTGTTGACTGTGAAGATAAATCAAATAAATAAATGGGCCATCCTCCAATCTCTAAGTCAGCAGAAATACATATACACTGGTAAAATTGCACTGACCCAACTGTTTCAGGAATAAAGCTGTAGTGTAAATGGTGCTATCCTTACAGTTTTAAGACAAGTTTCAGAAAGTGATTGTGGACTCCTTTGAGTTTGTCTCCCTCCCACCCAAGCATCATCTGCAACAGGACAAGCAACCATCAATTGTTCTCCTGATGGTGCCTACTTGGGGAAGTTGAGCAAGTACCTGGGGTAGTAGGTTTAGATTCTCTTCAGGTGACAAGGTGACAAGTCAGAGGGGTGATTGTGACAATCTTTCTGGTTATTTCTGAAGAGGAGTCATGCCTTTTTGAACCAGTGCTAAACCCCATATCTGAAAATAGTCAGTTCCCAGGCTACAGGTGTTGAGAAAGGGCATAAATGAAGCGAGAGGGCACTTTCCCAGCCCATCAGGAGAGTACTACCAAAAAATAAACCTTTCTTTCTCTCCAACATAAACATGGCAGGCATCGCATGCTAACAGTCCTCACTTAACAATTGCCCTATTTAGTGACTGTTAAGAATTACAATGGCATTGAAAAAGCAATTATCTGACCAGTCCTTGAACATATAGCCAATGCTGCATCCCTGAAGTCATGTGATTGAGATTCAGGCACTTAGAAACTGATAGGCATTTACGATGATCAAAGTCATGTGATTTTCATTTGCATAATTCACAGTTGATTTCTGTCAGTGGACAAGCCAGCAGTAAAACCACAATTTATGGTCACATGATGTCTCACTTAATCACAGGTGATTTGCTTAATCACTAGCAGCACTAGTAATGTTGTAAGTCCGGTATGGTCACCTGATATTTTCCTTACCAACCATGCTGCAATGGCAATGGAGTTGCCAGTCCCACTTATGGTATGAGCAGAAAATAAAATAAAACAAGCAATACAGTTTGTGTTTTGAAGTTCCACTCCCTACTATCTATCCAGTCTAGCAGTGGTTTTTCAAATTTGCCTAATGGGGGCATCTTTCATACCACTAATGGGCTGTTCCAGCTATGGATAACTACAGTATATATCCTATTTACAGAAGATAGCCAGCTACCTACCTTAAAAAACCTGTCAGAGGATAGTTATCTATCTGAAGGTGTTCCCCGTATTAAGAAGTTCGCAGTCCAAGATTAAAGTTTAAAGTACTATGGAAGGAATGGATTTGAGGCTTTGAAGTTGCCTAGCAACAGTTTAGAGAAGATTTAAGTCACTGGTCATGGGCTTCTTTCCTACTGTGATGGGGCCATGGTATTTCTATTTAAGAATTAAAATAATTATAACATTTCATCCATATATATAAATTAGTACATAGACACTTTATGCTTAAGCTCTCTATGCCCTGTTATATTTGTTCTGTGTGGGAGGAGAATGATTTATTTCCTAATTATTGGTATGGCATGAATGGCCTTGCAAGCAGCATTACCTTGAGTTCTATGTGAAAAACAGATTTAATAAATTAACAAAGTATAACATATCACACACATAACATAGCTCTGCCCTTCCATCATGGTTTGTCTGAGCTATAGATAGAGAAACCTTGAGAGTCTTAGACAATGAATGATGGAACCAAGTCATGGCACATACTTGTATAACCACATTACTTGCAAGTTTGCACACATATAGCCCCACAGCATGCATCACCCATTCACTTATTCTCACCTACTGACACACACAAACATGCATGCATAGAATTTTAGGATCACCCTTAAGAGAAAGGTAAATTTAAAGATTTTCCTTTCTCATGTCCAGTGATCATTGCAACATTCCCATTTTTCTATATCTGTTAGTATTACAGTTATTTTCCTATAATACAGTTAGTATTTTAGTCAGCCCTCACCAAATTAGCATTAACTCATATTGCTGATACCAATATTGAATTTGATGAACTAGGTAGCAGCAACTGGCCAAACTAAGTTTAGCTAGAAGGGTTGGCTTGAGTTAGGACTTGAATAAGTGATTCCCTGTAGGAGGTTAAGGATCATAGGCTAGATCAGAGGTCCCCAACCTTTTGGGCATCAAGGACTGGTTACGTGGAGAGAGTTTATTCCGCGGACCAGAGGGGGCATGGTTTTGTGTGCTGCCTGCATCCTGCAGATGGGGCTTTGCTTGTTTGTGCAGACCAGTTGCTGGCATGCGCGGCCCAGTACTGGTCCACGGACCGGGGGTTGGGGACCCCTGGGCTAGATGGCAAAGCAGAAAAAACATCTTGGAATAAGGTAATGTCAAATCTCTTCTATATCATGTTGACAAAACGCCATGGATGTGTTTGTATAAATCATCAAGAGTCAACCTCAATGTAGAGGATACTTTACTTTCTTCCAATTGTAAAAAAAAAAAAAAGATTAGGAGGAAATGCAAGATTCATTCTTAGAAAGACTAATGTTTTCTCAGTGTCTTTTCTAAAATTTGCATGGAGTTACAGAACAGTGTTAACGTCCTATTAACCATCTTTAGAATATTTCCTAGAGAAGCAACCTTTAAATGTGTTCCCCACCCCACTTGGATGATCCTTAAGTGGATTGCTGTTTTGCCACTGCAACCTTACTGGGTGGAGAAGATGTAGATTAGTCAGATAGCAAAAAAAAAGTATCCAACTCCCTAGGATTCAGACAGTCCACAGGGACAATGACTGAAATCCATAGGTGGCTTCAGGACCACAGACTTCCTGTCTGAGATCATCAGATTAATTATTATACTAATTGTTCTAATCTGTTCAGATCTAAATAATTTGAAATGTTACTTATTTTAACTGATATTTCATAATATCTTGTTTTGCAGCAATTTGTCCATTAATAGTTCAAGAAAGTTGTCAGAAGAACAAGTTGCAAAATGGTTCCAATGATTCCAATCTTTAAAGAAAAGGATGAACTCACAATATAAAAACTACTTTTGATCCCACCAGAATCTTGCAGAAGACTTAGACAGGCCATTATTGGGCAAGTCAATATTCTAAAGAAAATAGATGCATTTCCTTTCATCTTTCTAATTTTTTGAAAAAGTTTTCTGCACATATCCTGTCAACATACAGTTTTGAGGGGAAATATTCCAACAGCACTATAAGTTATCAGAATCTTAAAAATGAATGAATCGGATAAACTTGTTCACTAGGATAATGAAGCACCAGCTGTTCCATTTAACTTGGATTGTTCAAGGATTGCCAACTCATAAAATAATTTAAAAGGGGGGGGCTAAGAAGCCTTTACATTTGTGCGTGAAGATGCAAGCTACTCTTGCACGCCGCTTATACCTGTCTGTAATATACTGTACATTAGCAAAAAATAAATGGAAAATCAAGGAAGGTACAGACTGAAGAGTTTGAAGAAATTAATAGAACTGCCTACTCAAATGCTTATTAAGGTCTCCCCTGAGCACCATGTATTATTTAATTGCATCCCATTAAATTGCCATGTATTTCCCTTCTCTGAGAGTCAGAGAAAGACTTAAAGTTCTCTAGGCAACTGGCTGTTAGCAGCAAGCTACTGAGGTGGAATAAAGAGTCCTTCAGATCTACTTTCACTGGCCACAGGGAGCTTCTTTTCAAACATGGACCTACTGTCTAAATGCCGCTCAATCCTACGAAGCATAGATGGCAGATAGTTAAAATTCTAGTAACAATTAGCAAGTGAATTCCTGTCTTGAGAAACAAGAATCCTTGTAATGGTTTATTTGTGAAAAAGATACTTTTGCCGAGTTGAAAAAAAACTGGTGGCCACAACTAACTCTTAAAACTCCAGGAACTTATAAGCACGTTTAGAGCCATACGCTGGTTTCTAGAGCAATGTTTGTATGCAGTTAGATCTTGGCTCACAAATGGCAATCAGGACCAGAATTTCTGTCACCAAGTGATGCAGCTGTAAAGTGCAACATCATGCTACCAAGGTAGAGAGGGTCAGATCCCCAATAAAAATTGCAATAAAAGTTCAATTAAATTTCAGGCTGTAGGACAAGACTATAAACTCTTTAGCTTCTGAAATTGTAACCCCGGACGTAGGACAAAGCACAAGTCATAAACAGGAAAGATTTGTACATGCTACAGCTAAAAATGTATTGCTGAGACAAAAAGTGGATTCAAATGGCAATGTATACTATTGGAAGCTATGCTATAGCACTGCTGAAATTACAGGAAAGTTTTGTGATTAATTTGTGTACAAGTTTGGAACATTGGTGCTATATTTATGCTAATATTGTGAAAACATTATTATAAGCGGCAGGGAAGAATACCTTGTGATCCTGTGATGTTGAATATGATATAACTTGTGATAAAAGCTGTATATAACCCACCAGTAAACATTGGGTGGGATTACACAGGATTTAAGAGAGATCTTTCTTCTCTGAAGAATAATGTACAAGTAATCCTCCATTTACAACTATAATGGAGCCCCAAATTTCTATTGCTAAATGAGACAGTTGTTAAGTGAATTTTGCCCCATTTTATAATCTTTCATGCCACAGTTGTTAAGTCAATCATGGCAGTTGTTAAATTAGAAACACCATTGTTAAGTGAAGCGGGCTTCCACATTGACTTTGCTTGGCAGAAGATCACAAAAGGGGATCATGTGACTCTGGGACACTGCAACCGTCATAAATATGAGTCAGTTGCTAAGCGTTTGAATCCTGAGTGCACGATCATGGGGATGCTGCAATGTTAAGTCTGTTAAGTCTGAAAAACGGTCATATGTCACTTTTTTCAGTGCCATTGTAACTTAAAAAGGTCACTAAATGAGCTGTCATAAGTCAAGGATTATCTATAAAACTGTACAAAGGACACACTGGCAATGAAACCCAGTGTTGAGCAAAGACAACAACCATGCTGCTTAGCAACAACAGTTGTGGTAGTCCCTAGTGCCCATTGTTAAGTGGATCGGAGCAGATAGTTAATCAAGGCCACACATGATTGCGACTTCCAACTTTCTGCAGTTTCTCCATTCACTTTGCTTGTTGAAAGCTGGCAGGGAGTGTCAGAAATCACAATTACATGACCACAGTTTGCTGCAGCATTATACCTGTGAGATGGTCACTGAGAGGCTGGACTGTGATCACCTGACCATGGGGACACTAAATGGCTAGACCTCTGAGGACCAATTGTAACTACCACTCATTCAGCACTGTTATAAGTCTGAATGGTCACTGAATGAATGGTTGGTAAACTATATTAGTTTTCTGTTAGTTTTGCCTTCCTACTTGTTAATCCACCAGATTAACCAGCTGTTAAGAATCAGATGGAGAAAAATAGAGTAAGATTGAATTGCTCCAGTATGCAGTGACTTTGGATTTGCAAGTCTTATGATTCAGGAGAATTGCCATCTTTGTCTCCAAATGGAGCTGCACTCCCCCATTCAAAGGTTTTTGCAATTTTGGGTCCTCCTAGACTCACAGGAATCAGCTGTGGCTAGATGGGCTTTTGCAAAGTTATACATTGAGTGCAAATTGTAATCATCCCTGAATTGTGAGGCCTTACTTACTTACACTGCCCTAGTCACCTTGTGTTTGGAAAATTGTAATGCATTGCATATGGGTCTGCCCTTGAAGAACATTCAGATACTACATCTGGAACAGAATGCAGCCTACCCAACAGTGATATGTATATCTTGGCATACTTGGGTGATCACATTGTTTAAGAGTTGCACTGATTGCCAGGCACTTCCAGTTGCAAATGAAGGTGTTGTTTGTCATTATTGTGATTCTATGTGGTTCTAGAGCTGGTTTTTTGAGGAATTGCCTTCTCCCATACTCATCTGCCTACCCTCCAGATCCTATCCTTCATGACTGCGATCTGACAGAGACTGGAAGTGGGCTTTTTCAATAGCCTTTCCTTCATTCTGGAATTCCTTTTCCATGGAGATTCATTGGCCCTGTCCCTGGAGATAGCCTTGGAGATGGCCTTGAGGAAATATTCAGAAGCTATTACAAAAAACAAAAATCCTTGAGACCTGGGAAAGTGGTAATATTCAGAAGACACCCAGGTAGAAGGGGAAGAAAAACACACTCAGAATAGCAAGATGCTGTTAATTTAGCCTATCTCAATAAAGCTGTGTTCAAGTCTGTAGTCTGTTTTCTGATCTGGACAAACTTGAAAGGCTGATAGTCCCTCCTGGGATTTAGGAAAGCTGTTTAGACTCACTTGCTCTATATAATATAGGAGGAGAAGATGCTTTGATTAGAAATGGAGGTGTGAGTCACAATTATTTTTTTGCCTATTTTAAGTTTTTATTCTAATTGGTTTTCTTTTGTGTTTTTGTTTTCACTTTCTGTTTTACTGATACTTTATTTTCATTTGGGATTGGGCCACATTCAAATTAAGTAAATTTAAAAAAATCTCAACCAATTTTTAAGTTATAATCAGCACACAGAAACACCATCAATTAAACAAAATTGACAAAAGATTAAAAGGATGAGTCTCTGGATTAAGTTATATACCCTGGTGAAGGTGTCAAATTGCTCATCCAGTATGCTGGTGTGTGCCTTCTCAACTGATTGAATACATGGATCAATCCATGATATCTTTCAGAAACTGCAAGCCCTGAGCATAAATTTGTGATATAATGATCCTTATAACTTGCTTATTTATTCAGACAGATTTTCAGAAAATTCAATACTCATCAGTTTTTTTCTGAACAAAACAGATGAAGCACTTGGAACCAGAATCCAAGGATTTTTCAAATCAAAGGACTGGAGTACCTAATCTTGATCCTTTGCTTTATTGACAACTGTAGATTAAAGAAAAATAAATTGCTGATATATAAACTCAAAGTAAATCAAATCTGCATGCTTCAAGTTTCAATACTCCATGTTCTACTATTTTTTTTCAGTTTTACACTATTGACCAAGTCATTGCTTCAGTAAGGATGAATTATACAGCATCACTGAGAAAATGCTTATCTTGTTGTTCAGATATATTTTCAGGAGCAAGGATACTCAGCTGAGAGGACCATAAATGGAGATGGCACCGATCAAGTGGTTGTTTAATTATGTTGTTGCTGCCATGGGGGAAGAGGCATATGAGTTTTTATATTATAGATTCTTATTTGTTTATCAAATTTATATGCTGCTTATCTCACAGTGCAAGATTTTTAATCTTACAAGCTGCCCACAGTCACTTGGACTTGGGTCAATATAAAAGGGGGAGAAAATGACATTGCTATAGGTGTATACTATAGGCCACCCAACCAAACAGAGGTAATAGATGAACTTTTTGCTAGTCAGTTAACTAAGGTATGTAGGAAGCACATCACAATAGCAATGGGGGACTTTAATTACCCTGACATCAACTGGGAGACAAACTCTGCACCAAGTGGAAGATCAACAAAAGTCAAAAATAACAAAAAAAGCTTCTTTCAACATGTAAAAAACAAGAAAAAGTTAAAGAAATGATTGGTCCACTAGTGGGAGAAAGTGGCAAGAAGGTGACAAGCAACAGGGAGAAAGCAGAACTACTCAACTCGTTTTTTGCATCCGTGTTTACACAAAGGAAAAAACAGCCCAACCTATCAAAAACAATACCATAAAAAACAGATTAGAAACACAAGGTAAGATAGGCAAGAAAATGGTAAGTGAGCACCTGTCCACCCTAGATGATTTTAAATCGGACCAGGACCAGATGGACTACACCCCAAGGTTCTGAAAGAACTGGCAGATGTGATCTCAGAACCACTGAACTATATCTTTCAAAGATCCTGGAGCACTGGGGAACTACCAGAGGACTGGAAAAGAGCTGATGTAGTTCCCATCTTCAAAAAAGGAAAAAAATGGATCCAGGAAACTACAGACCTATCAGCCTGACCTCAATACCTGGGAAGATCTTGGAAAAGATAATCAAGCAACGAATCGGCGAACACCTAGAGGCAAACAAAGTCATTACTAAAAGTCAACATGGGTTTGTCAAAAACAGATCATGCCAGACAAATCTTATTTCATTCTTTGACCAAGTGACAAAATTAGTGGAGCAGAGGAATTCTGTGGATATAATTTACTTGGACTTCAGTAAGACATTTGATAAAGTAGATCACAACCTACTACTTGATAAGATAGAAAAATATGGGTTAGACAGCATCACCACCAGATGGATTTGTAGCTGGCTGACCAGCTGTACTCAGCGTGTAGTCCTCAATGGAACTGCATCTACATGGAGGGAAGTATGTAGTGGGGTGCCCCAGGGCTCTGTTCTGGGCCCAGTGCTCCTCAACATCTTCATCAACGATTTGGACGAGGGGATAGATGGGGAACTCATCAAATTTGAATAGCCAACACTCCAGAAGAGAGGCTTAAGATACAGAAGGATCTGGACAGACTTGAACACTGGGCACTATCTAACAAAATGAAATTCAATGGTGAAAAAAGTAAGGTTCTGCATTTAGGCAAGAAAAACCAAATGTACAGGTATCGTATAGGTGGTACCTTGCTCAATAGTAGCAACTGTGAGAGGGATCTTGGAGTCCTAGTGGACAATCACTTAGATACGAGCCAGCAGTGTGCTGCAGCTGCCAAAAAAGCCAACACAGTGCTAGGCTGCATTAACAGAGGGATAGAATCAAGATTACATGAAGTATTAATACCACTTTACAATGCCTTGGTAAGGCCACACTTGGAATACTGCATCCAGTTTTGGTCACCATGATGTAAAAAAGATGTTCAGACTCTAGAAAGAGTACAGAGAAGAGCAACAAAGATGATTAGGGGACTGGAGGCTAAAACATATAAGGAACGGTTGTTGGAATTGGGTATGTCTAGTTTAATGAAGAGAAGGACGAGGGGGGACATGATAGCAGTGTTCCAATATCTCAGGGGCTGCCACAAAGAAGAGGGAGTCAAGCTATTCTCCAAAGCGTCTGAAGGCAGGACAAGAAGCAATGGATGGAAACTAATCAAGGAGAGAAGCAACTTAGAACTAAGGAAAAACTTCCTGACAGTTAGAACAATTAACCAGGGGAATAACCTGCCTCCAGAAGCGGTGAATGCTCCAACACTGGAAGTTTTTAAGAAGAGACTGGACAGCCATTTGTCTGAAATGGTATAGGGTTTCCTGCCTGAGCAGGGGGTTGGACTAGATTACCTCCAAGGTCCCTTCCAACTTTAGTAGTAGTAGTAGTAGTAGTATATTATTAGTATTATTAGTATTAGTATTAGTATTATTAGTGAATTGGTCAGCTATATACATTTAATAAATAAACGTTTCTTCCCATACTTGCACATTTCTTCATATCTTTAGGAAATGTCAGTCCTATAAAACAGAGGTTGTTTACAGAGAATGAGTTATCTTTTTCATTCAGTTTGCCTACTGAGGACTGTTATTCTTCATGATTCCAGATTCAATAATTCTGAAATGGGAAAAAGCCATGTTATACAGAGAGGTATAAATCCTGTTGAGAAGGGAATTCCCATGTGTGAAAGGCATTCAGAGAATGTAGCAACACTTAGTCCCTCTGGAATATCATGCAACATAACAGTCTGTATTTTAAATCACATCAATATACTCATTATTTAAGCATGGAGATTCAGTTTGTTTACTGGCTATTGTAGATAGGAAGGCATTTCAGTTCTCTTCTCACAAATCCACTTTAAAATCTCAAGTGACCTGGATTTCATTTATTTACTAACAAGAAAACTGCATAATTATGTGCAATAATGCAGCCACATTCTTTTCAGTAAATGATTTAAAAGAGAATACAGTTCAAGTCATTCTCTAGGACTCACTATATCCATTATTGTTTTTTTTTAAAGGTTCCACAGTGAATTATAAATTTCATTCAATCTCACTCTTTTCATAGTCACAAATAATGATGTATTCTTTTCAATTAAAAACAGTTCATTTTCCAATTGTTCTCCTGCTACAATAATTATACATGGTATGCTACATTGCTATATATGTTTTCAAGTTGAAGGTGCTACAGATTTTTTTCTCAAGAAATTTACACCAGATGTTCTGCAGTAGATGATAAGGAATCAAAAAAAGGAGGGGAGTCTCTAACAGGATACCTGAGTCTATAGGATGAAAAGTTAGTTGAAGGGCCTCAATGTCCTTTTCAAACCCCTCTTGTTTGCATATCCCACCTCTAAGTCCTGTCTTGGTTTGGAAGCTTTTTCGTTTATGTTGCCAACATCTACCTCACAGGCAGAGGCATATATTTGGAAAGGCATTTTCCTGGGGGGAAAACAAAATGTAAACATCCATTTTCAATTTCAACTTACTGTAAAACATTCAGTGGCAAAGGAGATAAAAATATGGAGCTCTTTCAAATGTAGCATCTGGCCAGGCTCTCCCACAGAGAAACTATAAAGGACAATGCAACTTCTGAGTACATCCCAGGATGATAGATCTGTAAACAGAAGCAACTCGGAGCCAAGTTTCATAAAAACACATGAGCATGAACTTACAAATATCAGAGACAAAAATGCATTAATTAGACACAGAAATTAAACCAAAAAAACTATTGTTAGCTAAGAACAGTTAGCAAAGCATATTTCTTAGTCTATTTTCTAGAAGAAAAAGAAAAGTTAGCTAACCTTAGAACAGATGTCTATCTCTGTGCCAGTTTTTACCTGAGAAATGAAATTTTTTTCAGATTTCAGCTTAGAGAATCTCTTTTTTCTGATTAGCAGAGAGAATGTCAACTCTTGACAATCAAATGTGCCCAAAGAAAAGACTTTTGTATAGAGGCTTCTCTAATCAGATTGATTAAAAGGAGGAAAAAAGGATTAAGATACAGAAATCTTAACAGAATATCTTCACTTTTACACCCAACGTATCTTGACCACTTTGCTAGAGCATCCTTGATCCTTTTAGTTACAATCCTTTGATAACCAGGACTGAGCTGGATATTCAATTTTCAAATACAGAAGAATGTGCAGATGAACTTGCCAATATTTTCAAGGCTGTCCTCCTATTTCCCAGGCATTGAGAAACACAAACATTGGGAGATCAGCTCGTTGCAAACATTCCAAGCCCATGTGATTATACCTGAGATAGAGGAGTGTACAGTATTCCGTATTGGAAAGTTGCTGTCAATCTTCTGAACACTGGATAGTATCATAAGAGAAACTAAGAAACTTGGACCATTTCACTGTCTAAGAGAAACAGTTTCCTGAAGAAGTAGACTGTACTGTCAGAGACTACCTGTTTTACTGCTAATTGGATAAGAAGCTTTTATAACTAGAAAGAATGAGTGATGGAGATTGGCATTAAAATATGAAATTTATTTCCCATGGCAACCTGGTATTTAAAAAGAAAACAAGATAACTTGGTTAACTGTGATTGGAGAAAAATGGGCTTGGCTACAATAATTCAGTTATTATAAGTCATGTTCCAATGTAGAAACTGAAGTGTGCTATCCAGCAAAATATATGGTCAAAATAAAATAAATTCCCAAACTGAAATGTGTAATGTGTTAGAATTTGAGTAACTTCTGCATTTTCCCCATCACAATGTCCTTTTTCATTTAACCCTACTTACATTTATCCCGTTCTTAAATTCCTCCTTGAAAGATCTGCTAAGGTAGTGGAAGTCTAGTAACTGAGAGGCACAATGAAGCAAGAGTTTCTGCCAAGAGGGTAACAGTTCATCACTACAAACAAACATGTTAGCCTCATTCAGCTTTAAATAAACCAAAAAGTCTCAGCTCTGAAAACTCTAAATCGCCAAGACAGCCTAAGGTGAAGAAAGACCCTCCTTAAGCTATGGCTTCTACCTGCTGTTTCAGCAGGAGCCATGAATCCAAAAGGACCCCTAGATCATGCACTCCTTCAAAAGGAGCATATTCCATCAAGGGCAACTTATTTGGACCAATTTTAAAGAAGCATTCCAGTGCTTACTGAGCAACAAGTAGCTCAGTCTTGCCAGAATTTTGTCAGCTTGTTTCATCTCATCCAGATTCTGATTGCATCCAGGCACCAATTTAGGACTCCCACAGCATTCATCTTAGCCTGGGGCAGCAACATATCATTGTGTGTCATCAGCATATTGGCAACACCTCACCTGAACCAGCAGGCAGCCTCTCCCAGCACTGCATGTAGGTGTTAAATAGTATGGGGAGAATCCAAACAACATCATGTTTGCTCATTTTCTTGGCCAACACTTTGAATCTTCCCTTGAGTGTTAATCAGCTGGCCTTGCTAACAGATGGTCCAACAGCTGTGGACTTATGTAGAACCCTTGCTATGTATCAGGAAAGGAGAGAGATGTTCAGTCTGGAATTAGAAGCCAAAGGCAGAGGGGGGGGGGGGGGGGGGGAGAAAAACCAGTAGTGATAAATTATCTCTATTCAGAGTCACTGGCAGTGAAGAGCAAAAGGCTCGGAGAGAGCTTTTTTGTAGACTAGTTCAGCTATTGCTTCTGTCAGAGTTGCTCAAATCTACATCCTACCATCTCTATTGAAGGAGTCAGTATCTTGTAGCAAAGGTTGTCATAAGAAAAAGTATTTTGTAGAGCAGCTGTAGAAGGGGTGGCAGAACCTTGGGGCAGAGTTAAAAGAGAGATCAGTCTAGAATCCTAAATAGCTACAAGTGGACTAAGTCAGGAATTCTAGGCTGATCCCCCTTTTAACTCTGCCCCCAGATTCTGCCACTCCTTCTCCTATAGCAGCTCAATAACGGGCTGTGGACTAATTTGTTTGTTTTACATTTAGAATATACTAAGATGCATTGCTTAAAAAGATTCTGCTACATCCCCCTTGGAGCATATTGATTTGGGCAGTATTCGAAAACTGTCCACACAATTTAAGATTTTTTATTTCATATGCTCTTTAACGTGCACTTATGTAAATCCTACTCTGCATTTCAATGATGTAATATAATGGTTCAGGTTTGTACATTCAGGGAAAGGTTTATTTTTCACTAAGTATGACCATTTAAGAAACAGGTTCTGTTAGTATATAAATCTTATTAGCCTGTGATTACCCATATCCACTGGTAATGATTGGAGCTGTATTCCTACAACATTAGGGAATCTAAGAATGAGTACTACTTTTATGGCAGGATGGTACATTATACTAGAATTCCAAATTATATTCCATCCCTTCCTGGATCTTGTATTTACTTTTTCTTTAAAAAAGTAATTCAATTATTCTATTAATAATTCATCATTTGCAAGGTTAAGAAAACTATGAAAGTAGCATATAAAACCAGTATGTATAGTGTTTAAGAGTAGATATTAGTACTCAGCAATAGCACTTAGACTTATATACTGTTCCACAGTGCTTTACAGCATTCTATGGGCAGTTGACAATATTAGCATATTGCCCCCAACAATCTGAGTCCTCATTTTACCAACCTCAGAAGGATAGAAAGCTGACTTAACCTTGAACCGGTCAGGATTGAACTCCTGACAGTGGGTAGAGTCAGCCTGCAATACTGCTTTCTAACCACTGCACCAACATTAAATAAATAAAAAGGTAAATATTTCCCTGTGAATCGTGTCCAACTCTAGAGCACAATGCTCATCTCCATTTCCTGGCCAAGGAGTAAACAAATAAATAAATATAAGTCAATATTCAACAGTGTTGAATGGCTGAATGCATTAGCAAATTAAATTAAAAAATAATTGCTTCAAGTCAGACTCAGCTATGCTGGTAATGGTTCAACATTTTCCACAAGACATTTGGAGATCAATGGGGTATTGATCTGCTTTTATTTATTTGTAATTGTTGCTCTCCGTTATTTCTTATTTTGCACCATGGACATTTTAATTTATATACTGTGATTTTATTCTTCTATCTGAATCTAGATAGATTCAGCAGTATGCAAATCTAATAAGTAATCTGATAAAAGACAAAATAAAAATGATAGTTAAGAATGCTAAACTTGCTGACACTCTAATGTGGTACACCATGACAATATTTCAAAATATTGTGAAAGAGATGCAAAGGAAAAAATTAACTATCTCCCTAAATATCTCCCTAAAAACTATCTCCCTAATTTATTTATGTATGTGATTTATTATAGGCCATTTTGTCACTTTTATGCCATAAGCAGATATTTGTGCCTCAGCAACATTTTTACAAAAAGTACAGAGAATAAAGATGAGCTTGGAGTTCAGCTACACATCTTGTTAACCAAGGTTCGGCTGAGAAATGAAAAACATTTTTTCCCTTTCTGGCAGATAGTCAGCATGGAATTCTGGGAAGTGATAGAAACCTTTTGCCTTATTTTGGAATCTTGATAGAATTACCTTTTAGTAATGTCACTTTCTCCCACTACGTAACGCATATGGACAACCATGATGGCCTAACCCACATATAAAAGGATTAAGGCTCCTCGCACCCTATTGCATGCAACCTAATTACCTGATTATTTACAGTGTATACAATTTGACTTGACAATGTAACTAAAAAGAACAAAAAGAATCATACCTACATGTTTCCTAGGGAAGAGAGTTGACCTCTTCCTCTACATCCTCTTCAACCAGAATGCTTCTCATACTTACAGAAGAGAATATTTGTAATTTAAGGTTCAACTGTGGAGTCCTTGGAGCTCTCTGAGCTTGGTTGTTTTCTTCAGATGTTTCATTACCAAACTAGGTAACATCCTCAGTGCTAGCGGAGGAATTTTGCCTACATATTCCGATGTTACCTAGTTGGGTAATGAAATGTCTGCAAGAAAACAACCAAATTCAGAGAGCATCAAGGACTGCATGCTTCTCATACTTATTCATGGGCTATTCGGTTCCAGAGTAAAGCATCATTCAAACAGGAAGTTACTATAGTTCCTCTTTCTCTTTTGGCATTTTCCAAGTTGGAGTCCTCTAAATGTGTTAATATCCAGATCTCAGTTCTCCTAGGTAAGCTCCATGTGCTTTAGCAGTCCCACATATCTGAAAGCACCTAAGTTGAGGATGGTTGTTCTATGTAATACTGATGAGTTGAGAGGCTGTGAATTTACAGAATTGGAGAATAACATTTCCAACTGAGGACTCCTTGCTTGGCAATCAAAAGGTATTGTTAAGCATTCACATTCTTTTTATAAAATGACTTCTTATTCTGATAGGAATTACAGAAAAACATAAGGAGGTTTCAGTGAAAGAGAACATCATCTGGATCTCTTCTATAATTCCATACCATAAATGAGAGCAGAATAACCGCATTATAAAATAACCTTATATTTATTATTCTAAATGCATCCAGTTTGTGAAAAACTGATCTGCAGTTCTGCAACCAAGTTTCACAACAGATGCAAATCATTAAAATTAGCTTTGATAAATACGTTAGTAGGAATCAAAGGTTCCCATCTGGATGTATCTCGTTTCATATGCTTTGTCTCCACAGCTGATAAGAGAAAAAAAAAGAGGTGAAAATGTGTCATAATATTTTATACCGGAAAGTGTCCTTCGTTGTAATAAATGGAGCCAATAGCACTGCAATTCTATACATATTTTATATAGGACCTCAGACAGCTGACTCTCTGAAAATGCTAAAATGCTGGAATCCAGTGAATGTTGCTGATCGGTTTTCACCCTAAAACAGGTGGTTAACCTATATCTCAGCAGTGTATGCATCCTACAAATTCTCCTGTCATTGCCTCTGGAGTCTCCTTGACCTCAGTTGCAGAAAACTGGCTGCACTTTTTCTTGGCAAAGAGTAAAATAAAATATAGTATAAACTAGTGTTTTTACCCTTTGCAGAACTCCCAGAATTCTCCAGCCAGCCTTGCTTAAAAATTGCATAAAAAATTAATAAATAAAGACCGGATAGCCTAATTTTGTTTGGAGCCCTGCGAAAGGGAATTTTTAATATTTTCCCAAACTAGGATTCCTGTATCAGCATTGATAAAGACACTTATTCAATTTGGATGGGACAAAGGAACAAACTTTTGGAATAATTTAGATGTGGAAAAGTAAAAGGGGATTCAGTGCATGCATGAGGACATATATTTCCCCTGTCAGCACTTCCCAAACTCAAATGAATGGTTGCTTGAAACTGTATGTAAGCCCAGAAAAATAAGACATATTTTTAAGGAATTACTGACAGTTGTGTTGTGGTTTCCCAAGCATATTCCAAATCATCGTTTTTTTTCCTTCCAAACTGCATCCCATAGGCATAACATCTTGTATCCGACCTACAGAAAACTCTAATGTGCTCATTTGGGACAGCATCAGCCTCAGCAACACAGAATTTGGCTTTCTTAAATTTTCTGCAAAAGTACTAGTCGTCTTTTTTAAACGCAGATCTACCACTTTTTGAGAGTACCATTAATTTTGTGTTAAAAATAGGCCTTATGGTCTTCCAAAAGAATGCTAGACTCATGTATGCAAAGAGTTTGGCATAAAGTTTGAATAGTGGTTTGTGTTAGTGCCATTTAGGTGTTACAGATGCAAATGCCTCAGTGGAACGTGGCATCTTATCTGCCCTGAGCCCAAGACAAACTAGCTATATAGATAGTAGCACCCAGTGACTGGAAAGGAGAGGAAATGCCTGAAAATGGCTGATGAGAAGTAGGCAAATCTTAGCACTGATTGCATTATCACCAACAGCTTCAATCTTGTAGAACAGGGGTGTCAAACTGCCAGCCTGTGGGCCAGTTGCATCATATGGAGGCCGCACCCACCCCAGCTCCGGCAATGCAAAAAAGGTCATGATATGTCATGACATGTCACGTGACACGGTGAGTTTGACACCCGTGTTGTAGAATATTCGCAAGGACAAATTTGTGTTGGCAGAAAATGAAAAGCACTATTTTTTAAAACTAGCTAAAGTATAAAACGGGAAATGAGACCAAGATTAAATCATGGGAATAGATCCTCTAAAAACCATTAATGCAACATTAACAAGCATGTGGCAGTTGGGGCCAGGAAACCTTTTTCACAATTCATCAGGATAGTCACCTAAGGTTGGGCTACAGTACTGCAATATTCTATACATGGGTCTCCTTTAAAAACTATTCAAAAGCTGCAGCTGGGTTCATAATGAAATTTTCAGTTATGGCCATGCTATGAGCCATGGTGGTGCAGTGGTTAGAATGCAGTATTACAGGCTAATTCTGCTGACTACTAATTGTCAACAGTTCGGCAGTTCGAATCTCACCAGGCTCAAGGTTGACTCAGCCTTCCATCCTTCCAAGGTCAGTAAAATGAGGACCCAGATTGTTGGGGACAATATGCTGACTCTGTAAACTACTTAGAGAGGGCTGTAAAGCACTGTGAAGTGGTATATAAGTCTAAGTGCTATTGCTATTTCTATGGGATGCTCACTTAACATTGTTCTTCAAGTGTTGCACTGTTACCAATAGGCTTCCAGGTACAATTCAAGGTGCTGGCTGTCATCCAGTGGTGGGATTCAGCCGGTAGCTAATTTTTTGTTGCCCAGGCCCAGAATGGACTTCCAGAAGCAGCATCCACACAAAGAACTGGTTGTTCACATATATGAATCCCACCACTGCTGTCACCTATAATGCCCCTTCCATATCTTCCATATCTTCTGCCCATCATATATAGTCAGTATATTTTGGATCCTATTGATCAGACAGTGGGATGGGCCTCAGAAAATGTACCTTTTCCGCAATAGAATTCCCTGGAATTCATATAGCTTGGCCCTAGACATTCATATAGCTGCCACATCTTGACCCCCTTTAAAGAAGCCCTTACAACCCAACTATTTCCCTAGGCCTTGGGCTAGAGTCATTGGTGGAGTTTTTGTGGAATGTTAGTTCTGATCATGTTGATTTATTGTTTTCCAATAAATAAAGATCCTATTTTTTAGGATGTTTGTATTATTCTATTTTGAACTGCCTCATATTATTCTCCATCCAGTCAACCCCACTCAGAGAGATCAGGACTAAATCAAGGACTCTGTGAATGCCAAACAATGTTGCCTGGAGAACTGATGCAAAAAGGTGGCATTCAGATCAATCTCCTTGCAGAGCGTCGTTTGTGTTCCATTGGGTTTGCAATAAAGTTAAATGGTTAATAAAAATAAATGTCTTTCCTAAACACACTCACATCTTCACAGGCTGTGTTCATGTTACAGATTTAACTGGGCTAAACAAGAAGTACTGTGTGATACTGAAAAGAGAATCATTTTAGCTCAGAACAGTTCTGCAATTATGTAGGGCTGAAATTATGCCTCCTGGTCATCCAAATAAGGATTAAAGAGTGAACAAAGCATTAACCTTCTCTGTCTGCTGCTAGTAGAGAGAAGAAGTGCTAGAGTAATTTTACATAAACATAGTGAAACTGGAAAAAAAAAAGGAAGAAAGGGGAAGATATTGCCCTCAGTGATGCATACCCTTGGGCTTTATTATTTTATTATTTTTAATTTTTATTCCCCAAAAGAAAAAAAGAAAAAGCAGGAAGTGGCATTTTCCCAGCTGTCTTCCAGTTATTAAAGCATGGTTCAGCTGGAGTTGTGGGGTGCTCTATCACTGGAGATTTTCCAGAAAATATTGGATAACCATTTGTCCAGGATGATTCAAGGATTCCTGTCTTGAACTAAAAGACTTCCAGAGTCCCTTCCAGATCTCTTCCAGCTCTACGATTCTAAGCATGGTTAGGGACAGTGTTCTAGATCTCAGGTACATGGGAGCACATTGGCCCTCTGAAGTTCTAAGCAATCCCTGTTTATATGTTTCAGAGCCCACCACAAATTCTTTCAGGCTCAAAGAGAAGTTGGGTTGTTTAATGAATAACAAAGATATGCTTGCAAACTGTCTAAAATAATTCTCCCCAATCATTTTGGGAAGTCATCCGTAGCATCCACGTCTGCTAATGTATTATTTGCTTTTGCAGGTTTAATTAGGAGAAACACCACCATATTTAACTGTATTCTTTTTGCTGAACTTTTCTTTTTCTGTCTCCTTCTTATTTTACAGTAAAAGACAGAATAGCTAAGGGTGCAATGATTTTCCCTGATTCCCGGGAATAAGTCCCATTGCTAGAGCTTATATTCAGGAGGCATTATTAGGATTATGAGACAGTGGGAGATAAGAACTGGTTCTTCTTTTGCTTTGCATGCTGAACAAATTATTTGTCTTAATGTTAATGATTAGGAATCTTAATAAAATAATTAATAGGCAGTATTTGGGTTGCTGATTTGTCTGGCAGATTTTCTTCAACAGAGAAAACAGTTTCGTCATTCATTCTCAAGAAAGCACTGTTCTATGTTTCAGAGCCATAATAGGTTGCCTTGGGAACAGCCTTATGTTGCTAACATCTGTTGGAAGCAGTTCCTACTGCTTCTAGAGCCCATTCATAATTTAATAAAAAATGTGATGGCTGCAGAATCTCAACTTCATTCTATAGAGTTGTAGGAAAATTTTAATTTTTGTTTTCTAGAACAAATAGGTTTTCCGAGATAAATACATCCTAATTTAGCTTGCCCAAATGATAGCCATCTATATCTATATCTTCATATATCCACCTATTAAATTTATATAGTCACCCCTTAATGCATGATTCTAGGTGACTAACAGTCAATTATAAACAACCACCAAAAATAATTTAAAAACAATACATGATACTTGGAATGATTGAAAAAATATACTACCAAGCTACCAAGACAGGAGCAGTCAACAACCTAGCCCAGTGCCCAGAGGAGGAACTAGGTGTTCAGCACCTTACAAAAGGCCAGCAGGATGACAACTATCCAATCTTTGGGACTATAATACCCAAATATAATCACTTCATTTGATTAAAAAAATATGAAGTTTATAATCACAACACATAAACATGTGTTACGGAAAATGCCTCATCAACAGATAACTTGCTTGAGATAATCTTTACAGTTGGAAAGTATCATAATAATATTTACTAGACAGGAAAAATGTGAATAGATATTAAATTTAGATATTGTATACTTAAGATATATATATATATATTGTCCTTTATAACACTAAAAATGCGAATCCTGGGAATACACATGTTGATAAAATTCTTACAAGAAAAAAGCGAACACCAGGATAAAAATAAACAAGGCTGTTTAATATAAAGAGGCCTGTAGATAAAAGAGCACTTAGCTTTCGTCGGCCAAACTACCGACGTCCTCAGAGTTGGAGTGGGAGGCATTCTGGGAGCTGGCCTATATAGCCAGATATATAGCCTATATAGCCAGATATAGGCCATATCTCGTGGGACTACCAAGGGTGGCCGCCTTCTTAAAGAAGCCTGGCTCTCTGATGAGAACTCTATTAACCGACATATAGACCTCCTACCGGCTTACCAGACCCTCAGAAGGTGGGAGAGACAACATGATGACCCACGGAGCAGACGGCCAGCCCGCCCTTTGCAAAAGCAGGGGGATGGAATTACAAACGTGGAGGTGGCGATCCCCAGAGAGGATAGCAAACCGGCAAAAAAAGGGGAGGGGGATCAGGAGTCACAACAATTGGACAGCTCCCTGCAGGAGTGGGGAGATAGGGCTATAGGTGAAGCGGCGATGACTGCCATGGGAGGAGATGATGGACTAACAAGGGGTTACGATCGGGCGTTTGAAACGAAGGTGCGGAAGCGGCTTGGAAAGAGTAAAAAAGGGGGGAAAACAGAGAGCAGGAATGCCCGAATGGCCATCCTTCGCAAGGTTGGGGCGAGGGAGCTACGGGTGAGACAACAGCGGCCTTGGGGGAGGGTGACAGCCTCACAGGGCGTCTTAATTGTAGGTTGAGAGATCGCTCCAAAACGGGAGGGGAAGGAGATAAGGAGCAAAGGCAGCTGGACAGCCACCCCCCGAGTGCATGTACGCGCTCAAGGAAAGCGAAGGAGGATCTGAAGGCAACCAGCAAGGCCACTGACAGATTGCCAAGTGTAGACCAACTAAGCACATTGTGGACTATTACAACCAATGGGCCGATGACGCTCTCGAGAAGCCGGGCGCAGAGGCAGGAGGCTATATAGGCCAGCTCCCAGAATGCCTCCCACTCCAACTCTGAGGACATCAGTAGTTTGGCCGACGAAAGCTAAGTGCTCTTTTATCTACAGGCCTCTTTATATTAAACAGCCTTGTTTATTTTTATCCTGGTGTTCGCTTTTTTCTTGTAAGAATTTTATCAACATATATATATATATATATATATGTCTTTGGTAATTCGGGTTTTCTCCCGCGTAAAATTGAAAGTGTCTTGGCGACGTTTCGACGAAGTCTCATTCGTCATCTTCAGGCTGGTGTCTCTTCGGCCTCGTGCTTCTAGATATATATATATATATATATATATATATATATATATATATACACACATACACACACACACACATATACACACACACACACACACACACACCAGACAGTTCAATTTGGATGAGGAAGTTATGCAAACAGAAGAAATACAATAAGTAGTAAGTCAAAGAAATTACATGCATCAATAAGACATTGTCATAAATTTTATATTTATTTGTATTTTTGTATTTGAGCTGTAAGGATGTTTGGTCTGGCACTTGGGGGGAAGGGTATGTTTTTAACTATGTTTTGTGGATTTATCCTTATTTTTATGAAGTAGCTTTCACATACTCATTCCTTTTCCCAATTCCCATTTGATTGTGAGATTAATCTACCTGGCAATACTTGTTCATACAAGACTTATACTCTCTCTTTCTAAAGTCATTCTATTTTCTATTTAGCCCTTTCCTTTCCTATCTGTCTTGCCCATTTTTTTCAAGATCCACTGTTGACATTACCTTCAAACAGTCTGTTCCTCATTCAGAATTTCTCATCATCCTTACATCCTTCACTAGTCTTTCATCCTAAACAATTAGAGTGCTGGATATGGTTCACATGGCAATGAAGTGAGCACAGCTAGAATCCGCATAGTTGAGTGCTGGCTATCCAGGCAGTCAAATCTCAACTATGGTTCATGGACCTAACATGTGACGGGCAACTAAGCACATGTTAATATCAACTGCATTGCTTCTACACTGTTTCTAACTGTGCACAATGGTTTTGGTCTGGAGAAGCTCGGCACCAGGCTCATCCTATCTGCCACTGATTGCTATCAGTACTCTTAAGGACAAGCACCATAAGATCACTCTGCAAAACATCGT
Source organism: Azemiops feae (assembly GCA_023970755.1). NCBI lineage: Eukaryota > Metazoa > Chordata > Lepidosauria > Squamata > Viperidae > Azemiops > Azemiops feae. Next base: position 10,513 of record JALGBA010003868.1, on the reverse strand, counting down.
TTTAACCTACATAATGTGAAACAGTGTAGATATACTGTAATTAATACAAATAGCTCTATGCCAACCCATTTTAATTATTATTCTGAGCCTTAATTCCACTGAAATTGATAGGTTTAGTAGGAAGCAGAAGATGCCAAGATTCAGTTATAGAAGTTTTGTTTCCTAATACCAAAACTCAGCTGTGGAAATTTTGAGCTGGAGTGTGACCATATTTGCAGAGTGTGATTGAGTAAATACCAGAGCCAAACTAGATGAGATACTAAATACATTATATTAATTATTAGTAGTAATTGCAAAATTGGGGCTATAGCATGAAAGGGATGGGTTAAGCCTATATCAAGATTGTTAAAGACTAACACAATTAAGTTGTTATTTATAGAAGAAAGCTTTCATTAGTGCCAATGGAGCATTGTGGCCTAGGTGTTGGACTAAATCAGGAAGAACTAGGTACAAGTACATTTAACCACAGAGTGGTGACCTATGCCAGTAATTCTTTTTCAGATCAATCAGTTAGGAACAAAATATGAAGAAAATTCTATGTACTGTATACTGCCTTGGGATCTCAGAAAAAGACAATAATTAAATATAATAATGACTTTTTAAAAAAAGAATTTCTACCCAGTCATATCTAGCCATGATTGACTGATTGACTGAAATAACTTCTGCATAATTCCAAATAACAAAAATCAATATGAAATTCTTTTCTATTGGAATTCAGTTGGGTTCAAATAAAATATGTGTCTATATCTCCGGAAGTCTGTTCCATAACTTTATTTCATAAAAATGAGGCTATGGCCATAGCAGGGTTGACCCTAGAGGTATCAGTCCCACTAGGTAGACAGACTAGGAAATCAACTCTATAGAAAGACTAGAACTATATTTTATTGAGATTGGCTATAAGAATCTTGCAAGTTTGATTATGCCATACCTCTGCCCTTCACATATTCCAATGAAAAAGGAAGTTGTCTGCCTGAGCTACTTCCAAATAGCCCTTTGAGGTAGACCAAACTAGGAAACCAAAATTATGAACACTAATACTACTTTTTATTATAAGCTTACAGTAATAGAATCTTGCAAGTCTAGAAATGACTCCTCTCTGCCTTAATCTACAAGGGAACTAATGAGGGTCCTGTCTTTCATCTTCTTCCTGTTCCTCAAGATTATTCTCACAGTCCATTACATTATATCATATTGTTTTCCATGTTCCAACAATCTTTTAGCCCCTTTTGACTATGCTTGTATAGTTTGTCCAGGTAATTGAATTCTCAACAGATATGATTTATTTACTGTGCAAATAATTTTGAATATAAAACCTTTATTTTCTTTATTTATCCAATTTTAGAGGCCGTCTGATTCCTTAATGATTCTAAATGTTATAAGAGTAGGACCCACACAAACCACTGGGGGACATCTTTCCAGAAGGCAGACATGGCAATAGAAAAGGCATTGCTTCCTGGTCCATCAAGATGACATTAATTGACAGAACCAGGCTGCACTGTTCTGCAAAAACAAATGGAAATAAGCAGTCTATCAGATGGTCAGACTCCATGAGTTGAAGGCTTTTAAAGGTAATAATCAGCACTTTGAATTGCATCCAGAAGCTGACTGGTAAGCAGGGCAGTTTGTGAAGCACTAGAATCACATGAACATAATGCAACACTCCTGAAACTGCCAGTGCTGCCATATTGCGGACCAGCTGTAGCTTCTATATGGTCTTCACAGTCAATCCCATATACAGCATGTCAAGGAATTGCACAGGTGGTGTCCAATTGGAGCCAGACACGCTGACACAAACTTGTAGTTTTATATAAATAAATATATTTTACATTTATATTTACAGCAAACAAAATAGTCAGGCACATCACTACATCATGAGGTAAATCATTAGGTAAATCATAGAACAGCATATAGAACACACAGAAGAAAAAGGCAGGAAAAAAAAGAACCTCCCCCTTCTCACCCAGCAACCAATCATAACATAGATTGCCTCATGCAGGACCCCGCCCTCTCAACCAATCAACTATAACTGTGTGTTCTGGCCCATTATACACTTTATTGTTCCAGCTATTAAATTAAATATTTTAACAGACCACAGTACAGTGATTCAATTGTGAGAAGACCAAGGCTTTCAATCCCGGAAAGGTGCAATTTGCACACTAGATGTACTCATGCAAAGACCCTCTTGATCACAGCTGCTTCCTGCTCTTTAAGCAGGAATTGAGAGTCCAAGAGATCCTCACATTGCACACTGATCATTAAGTGCAACTCCATTGACAGTTAATGATGAAATACCCCCAGAACCAGGGGCCACAATTAAGCACAGCCACTCAACCTTGTCAGGATTGAGCCTACTTTTTTTCCTTCCCATTCAGAGCCACAATTTCCATTAAGTCACCACAGGCAGTTTTCACATATATTTTATTGAGTGACCTGATTGAGGCGAACTGGCTTCTATAAGTTGTGAATGTGGATTTTTATCAGCTGACATAATCTTGCATAATCACTACTAGCAGTGTGATATAATTAGATTGCATATCTCAATGCTCACTAACTGAACAGACTCCATTTACTTATTTTTTAAAATGTGAACAAGTGCCTCCCCTAAAAATGAATGTGAAATTGGAAACAAATTGTTTAGATATAATTCAGTTTTTCTTACAGACCTACAGAATCATATAGAATCATATAACATAATATTGGAAGAAATAAAGTAGACATCTACATTCAGTCTCTGGCTCAGCACAGGAATCCAGGCTAAAGCATTTGCACGAATTGCTATGTAGCCTCTGCATAAACCACATCCAATAAAGAGGACCCTAACCATTTCTCTTCTAACTGGGCCACTGTTGAACTACTCTTACCGTCAGAATGGGTTTTGGTTGGTTGGTTTATTTCCATTAATTTGGGATTCAACTTCCTTTGCCCATTATTTTGTCGCCTGTGTTGTAGAATGGTAGAGAACTGGCTTTTACTTTCTTCAATGTGATGTCCTTTCAGGAACTATCATATCTTCCTTTTATCTGTTCTTCTCATTCCCGGTTCTGTCTTTTCTTCTCATTTTCAATTCCTTCAGTCTTCCTTCAAATAAATTATCTTCTTTTACCTTAAACAACCTTCTTCCTGTTCTCTCTTATTCTTTTTTGAACCTTAAGAAGACAATGTGTGAAAAAGAGAGCTTAGCAGAAAGGGGGCAATGTTTTTCTAATAGTTTTACACATTGCTAGATTCCCGCTGTCTGATGAAATGGACATCCAGGGTGTTAGTGATATGGCCCCCTCCTAATATGAATTTGGGCTTGATATACTTAATACATTTTTAGAGATGCTGAACAAAACCCAGATGGATGAAGACAGATGATGTAAGCTTAGTTGTGGCATCTTTTAGGTCTATAGGTATAATTCTTTTTTCAATTAATGACATACATGTTGAAATGGTAGCTTTATTAACATCCAGTTCTATCTTCTTGATCTACAATCAGAACTCCAACTCAAAGAGTCCTCTTGTTTTCAACAAGTGGGTTAGAATTTGATTTCCATTTAATTCTCCAGTTAAACTCATTAGGAAATCATGTTTTAATTTGTTTAGATAGTATTGGTAGTATTTTTAAAGAATTTTCTGTTCTGGAATATTGATGTTATTGGGCTAGAAGCAACCTGACTCCTTTTGATAATTTAGAAGGGCTCAAAATATATTTATTTTTCCCAGGCCTTTTAATGCCATCATTTTAGTATTTGTATTTAATATCTATTCTCATTACTCCTCTTCTTTTACATTTCATGAAGATCAGTGATGTTTTATTGCATCTTGTAAATCCCCAAAAGTTGTTAAAGGAATAGACCTTACTGATTTTCTAAACATATAATGCTGATGAGATGCAAATCTATGCACCTAAAAATGCATAAAAAGTACACAGTTAGCTGGTGCATAGTCTCTTTTAGTATCCCAAGCTGATGGTGAAGTTTCTATCTTCTCTCCTCCTCTCAGAATCAGTCCAGATTCTATTCTAAATGTGCTCTTTTGTTCTAAGCAGCAGCTGTGTTGCCTATCAGCCCCCTGGAGAAGAATGGCTTCCTCCCTTAGTCCTAATAGCATTTCCACATGGGGAAGGGACTTTGAGTGGCTGCATTAGTCTTTCTATGTTCAGCTGCACCACAGTTGCCATTTAGTTTCATCAGCCATTGCAAGGGGTGTATGTGTAAGACTGAACCTGAATCACACAAGACTATTCTTAAAATAGGTAAGTAATGGATCATAGCAATTCATTTTCATTAAAATTTAAGATTCTAATTGCATTCAAGTATATCTTTCTTTAGCAGATAGACAATGTTTCTACAGCAAGAGTAGCTCTAAAAGTTTTCTTTCTATGATCTCGAAAACATAATTGACATAACTGTTTCCCTTCATGGAAAGTGGAAAATAGATGAAAACTAACACAAGTCCTATTATTAAAACAAAAAGCAAAACTGCCTTGTATGTCCTACTCACTTTGTGCTCCTCCCAGCAGGCCCAAAATGGATGGAAAACTGAAGCTTTGGCCTCCAGAAAATTGTCACTTCTATTCTGGAATACTATTTGCATCTGTCTCTGGCCCAAGTTATTTTTTATTTGTCACAAAACTCCCACAAATGTTATGCATTTCAGCACTTAACAAAGACTATCTTACAAAATAAGAAAAAGAAACTTTGCTTTTATTGTGTTTTTAAAATGCCTAAAGCCTTTCAACCTATACCATGTTATTCAGCAATTATAAATATTCAACCAGGAAGAACTCAAATCAACTGGCTTGATGTCAGTTCTACTGTAAATACCTTAATTCAGTTTCTTGATGTTAAGAGAAACTGTGGTTTCCACAAGCCAGGGTAAAACAAGAAAAAATCAAAGAAAATTGAAACCTAGACATACTATGCAAAAAGGAGGTTTTATTCTCAAGAACAAAAGCTCTGCTCTTCTTTGTGTGAACTTGGGGTGTGGTTTGTGTACATGTTGGTCTCAATGTGTCCTTCCTATGCAGTTCAGGATGCCCTTGCTTTGATCTCTGATCCTGTGGAAAACATAGATTGCCTTTGCCCTCAGATATGCAGACTCCATTTCTGGTGTTTTCCCCCACCTTGAGGGAATTCCTGTCTTGCCATGGAGCCAGTGAGGTGCCAAGAAAGGGGGGAAGCAAATCGGAGACCTTTTAAACTTCTAACATTGATAAAAGCACATGGAACCAACAGTGTTAATTGTTTTGAAGCTGATTTGTCAAGAAATCAATTGAGCTAGGGCTCATATATTTAGTCCTTTACAAACCATGCCTCAAAGATAATTTAGAACTCTTTGTGAAGCATTCTCTTCAGTTCTATTGTAGTAACAAGAAAAATAGATTAGAACCAATGGAGCATCAGTTTCACTGAAATAAAGAAGAACTAAATTATTATAATTATTTATTCCACTGATATTAATAGGGGCTACATTTAAACAATATAGCTGGTTTCTATCCAATGAAAAACTGAACAATCATTTCCAAAGATGCTGGTCCCACTTTTTTGTATCATCCAATAAAATGACTTTATGTAAAAACAATGGTGTTTAACCCTCTCTTCCCTATTAACTAACCTAGAAAAAAGAGTAAGGACATTTGCTAACTGTATGAAAGAATCTCATATAATGATAGTATCTTCCTCAAATAATTAAAGAGCAGCATTTCACATGTTGGTCTGTCTTCTCTCCATTCACTTACAGCTGCTCATCTTGCATAGGAATAGAATAGAATAGAATAGAATAGAATAGAATAGAATAGAATAGAATAGAATCTGGAAGGGACCTTGGAGGTCTTCTAGTCCAGCCCCCTGCTCGAGCAGGTGAACTATACCATGTCGGACAAGTGTCTAGCCTCTTCTTAAAAATCTCCAGTGATTGAGCGCCCATGATTTCTGGAGGCAAGCTGTTCCACTGGTTAATTGTCCTCACTGTCAGGAAGTTTCTCCTTAATTCTAGGTTGCTTCTCTCTTTGATCAGTTTCCAACCATTGTTGGAAGCAATCTGAATAAATTAAGGATATGACAATTTTCTCCACAAGGCTAAGAAATATGGGGGAAAATTATCATCTTACCCAATTGCTTCCTACACCCTTCATAATAACATTTTTTTATTTTATCAACCCATTTAGATTATAGCACATAACAAAGAGTAGGAATTAACAAGTAAACAACATTTTATACCATAACATAATTCTTTGAAGTGGGTGATTCAAATAACCAAACTTCAACACAATTTTCTGGCTCAGTAACTAAAATGACTTGACCAACTTTGGGTATAAAGTAAACCTCATTTATTCAGAGCAGACACTATTCCTGAATCATTTTCCAAAGGTGATTTTATACTTTTTCCAATAATGTCAGTCCTCTTGTTTTAAAAACAAGCCTAGAAATAAAGAGAAAAAAATATTTTTTCTTTCCAGAATTGATTAAGGGGTTCTATGTAAGAATTATCCTATTGGGGGAAAAAAATCTTACAATACGTCCCAATTCAACCCCTTTTCCTGAATAACTGATCCCTAACTACAATAGTATTTTCATGTACATTTCATCCCATGGTAATAATTCAGTTGTATTTCTATAACAGAACACACTATTTTCACTTTAAAGCTATCCTGCGACATTCAACATTTTGTCCATGGTTGCAGTTACATTATTTTGTTACTTATTTGCATTTCAGACCAGAAAACATCACTGGAATATAGCTGCCATCTGCTGGACACATGACTTGCTATATTTTTCTATCGGCGTCTGAGAATGGTTTCATCAACCTGGTGGTCACATCAACTGTATGATATTATGCCAACCTTGAACTTGGAGTGCATTAGTCTCCTGTCAAATGGTTAGACTATCACCGTTAGTCTTAGTTGTAGAACAGGGGTGTCCAACATTGGCAACTATAAATCTTGTGGACTTCAATTCCCAGAATTCTCTAGCCAGCATGGCTGGCTGGAAAATTCTGGGAGTTGAAGTCCACTAGTCTTAAAGTTGTCAAGGTTGGACACCCTTGTTGTAGAATATTTCCTCCCTGCTCTGGACTTTCAAGCATATTTACCTTATAAATTAAAAGTACTGTGTTATAGTAGAAAATAGTTTAGTCTTTTCTAACATACGTAGGTCTGGCAGGTAACTTAATACATCATTTTATAAGAAATTCTCTTTAAGTTTAGAGCATAATGTAAATTTCAGCCCTTTTAGCCAGATATGTTCTCATTGTCCATTTGCATATTGTAAGCAAAGTTTTAGCCCCTTTTATCATACATTATTTTACTTGTTCTTCTATCTCATATGTCAACAAAAGGTTATACATTTTAGCAACAAGAGGCTCATCGTTAGCGTACCTGTAGCGCCTAATTCAGTATCATCGATCAATTCATAGTTGACTGGAAACACTTTATAGAGTTTTTGCATGAAATGGGAAAATGCACTTGTAACTGATGGCTTTGATGATTAAAAATGGACAATAGGAAAAGTGAGAGGGGCTTTTTGTAACCAGAATCTAAGAGATAATTTTGTTATATTTGCTGCAGGAGAAATCAGAATCTTCTTTTTATCTTTTTATTGTTTCTCTCTGCACTTTTTAAATTTCTTCTTCTTCCTTTCTTCATTACATTTTATATTAGTGTTGTTTTTATATTTTCTTTAAAACATACATTAAGAGAGTGATGCCCAATCAACGAAGCAATCTGGCTTATCCAGGACACCCGTGTCTGTCTCCCTGTGTCTCGTTGGGGGAGGCATGCAACGGACCGTGCTCACACGACAAACTCAACGATCATGGGGATCAACTCGGTCTGGCTTCACTCCTTGGATAAGCCCAGCAACTGAATTTCAGCATCGCGAGTAAACAACCAGCACACCTGCCCAAGAGTTTCCCGATGCTACCACCGGTGGCGCCCTTCTCCTCGGCTCTCGGCTGGGCAGTGGGAGGAGCGTCGCAGCCAATCCGCTTTCCCTAGCAACGGTATCCGGTTGACCTTAGCAACGCTTCTTGCAAACTGCAAAACGTGAAGCGTTTGTGCACGAAAAAGCGCCGGCGGTAAATCCCGCGCTCGCCCGCTTTACCAAATGGCAGAACCCCCCGAAGAGCAGCCGGTGCCCGAAGATGAAATGCCTGGAGCTCTCAACGTTCCTGATGCAGACGGCGTCCCCCAAGAGAGTCAGCCGCTGGGCCAGGCCCCCGTTCAGCCCCAGCGAAGCGCGACCTACCAGCCCGAGCAGCCGCGGCTGAGCGCCTACGACCAGCAGGAAGGCAGGGGCAACCAGTACCAGCCCCAGCAAGCCAGAGGCGCCCTCTTTCAATCGAGGGGCGTCACGCCGGATTCGAGGGGCGGCGTGTCTTGGCAGCAGCCGCAGCAGATAGGGAGGATGGACTTTCAACAGCCTCCCAGCTTCACCGGAGGCGGGAGCACTTTCCAAGCCGCGGCATCCAGGAGCAGCCAGATCCTGCAGGGTGAAAGTCACGGCCCTTATCAGTCCCATGAACCTGGGTACCTGCCCCAGCTGGGGATGATGAATTTATATGAAGACCAAATTCCAGATCCGGGTCCTCGGACTCTGGCGATAAAGAATGCAAAAGCCTACCTGTTGCGAACGAGCGTCAAAACGGGCGTCAGCTTGTGAGTAGGAGCAGAAAGGGACCCCCTTGGCCAGGAAACCTGTACCGCAGGCGCCCATGGTTCGCGGGGGGAAAGAAACAAAAGAAATTGTAGGCAGTATTGGGTTCACCTACCATGCTCTGTTTAACTTTTGTGTCTGTGGAAAGCCAGCCATTGTGAGTTTTCAAGCAACAGCAGTTAAACCAGAGTTTAACATATGAACCAACGGGTGCATTTTAGAGCTGGATTGGGAAGTGGGGCCACCCAAAACGTAAGAAGCTTAAGTTTCGTGATCGCTGCTGTAAGAAGCCTGACGGGACACTAGATGGCAGCAAAGGGATAAAAGAAACTTCAGCCTTTACATCAAGACCCTGATATTTGCAAATTTATCGGGTCTGGTAAACTTGCAAAATCTGTAACTCCAAAAGTTACAGAAATTAATCTCGTTTATCTCCAAACTCTTTGTTTAAAAATATCACTCGCTCCCAGCTTTAAATATTATAAAATAGCACTGAGCTTTTAAACACATTCAAGCTGAATGATAGTTTTCAAAGCTGTCATTGGATTCGCTTGCTTGAGTAAAAGCTGAGTTGTGTGGCCTGTCTTAAACATTAATACATTTCATAACTCTACTATAACTTGAGGGCAAATATCTGCATCACTGCTAAATGACAACAAAGAGTTTTCAATATCCTTTTACTGATATTCAAATATCCTTTGAAACCCTAAATTTGTTATGGCACACCTCAGGGATTGTGCCATAACAATAATTGATGGATGCATCAACTATTACCCTAAGAACTGGATCACAGACCACAAAGGCTTATATCATTATTTATTTACAATTACAGGTATATTCTGTGTTTTGTACAGGTGCTCAACACAGTGCACATAATGTTCCCACTTATTTCTTCTCCCTGTGAGATTGGTTGAGTTGGGAAAAAGTTTCTGTCCCAAAGTCACCCCACACTTTTGTGATGGAGGATGAACTAAAAGCTGGTCCTCTGTGCTCTGAGCCCAGCATCTTAACCATAATAAAGTTTGTTAAGTCTTCAAGGTGTCATAGGTCTTCTTCTTTGACAAATGACTGATTTTAAAGCTAATGAAGTAACACGGGAGAGAAATGAGCCAACGATTGGTGGCAGTAGTTGATCAATAGCAGTTCTTTTTCATAACTGCATAGGTATGACCATCTTTCTGACATGTTGACAAAGATTCTGGAAGAGCGGCCTGAAAATCCAGCAGATATAATTGAGAACATCAGTAAGGATATAAAGTGTGCTCGATTCCAAAAGAAATTGGACACCCTCCGAGATGAAGTTGAAAAACACCCAACCTTTGAATTGGCTGAAATGTACAAAACTCTGTTCCAGAGGCCTGGTGGTGGAGATGGCGCAGATCAAGAACCAGAAGAGGAATTGGTGAGTTAGTCCAATACAGGCAATCCCTCAGTTACAACCACAATTGAGCCCAAAATTTATATTGCTAAGTGAAACATTTGTTAAATGAGTTTTGCCCCATTTTATGACCTTTCTTGCCACAGTTGTTAAGTGAATCATTGCAGTTGTTAAGTTAGTAGCATCGTTAAGTGAATGTGGCTTCCCCATTGACCTTGCTTTTCACAAAAGCTGATCACATAAGCCCTGGACACGGCAACCATCATAAATATGAACCAGTTGTAAAACATCAGAATTTTGATCATGTGACCAAGGCAAGGGTCGTAAATGTGAAAAACTTCTATGTCACTTTTTTCAGTGCCATTGTAACTTTGAACAGTCACTAAAATGTTGTAAGTTGAGTACTACCTGCATGTAAGCATGAAAACATTCGAATGTTTCCCTTTCTTAGAATGCAAGATGTAAGATAAGTATTTAAACAAAGTATTTTCTCTTTCCT